>SNQJ01S0124703.1:7451-34011 GCA_010110895.2 Picea sitchensis | reverse complement strand
CTTCAGCCCCATGGAGGTCCGAACTAATCATCTCCCCATGTGCACCGATCCTCTGGTACCTGTCCGCCGGGCATGGTCCTGCACATCAAAAGCTACGCTCTCCAGGGGCTCATCAGTCCTAGACATCATGGCAATGTAAATCACATTTCATCATTAAAATTATCAAATATATGCATAACATCCCTAACAAACCTTCTAAGAGCTCAAAGACCCTACACAAACCCACTATACAGAGCCAAAGAAACCAAAAGGGCAACCTATCGGGCTAATACCCACGAGAAATGGAGAGTTTCCGCAAAGGGTTATTCAAACCATGTATAGTGACATGATGTGGTTTTAGGGATGTCTAGTCATAGTCAGACCTAGGGCTGACGTCGTACTCTTTGTTCCTTGCTTGTACCTGCAACATTGTGACTTTTGGCAGCTCTATTGATTGACATTGAGTTAATAATTGTATTCCTAAGCTAAATCAACAAAACGTTTTTGCTCTTTGTCATCTAATTGACTCATTAATGAATGCTTGACGTCATACATTGCAACAAAAGTAGTATAGGTGACGCAGAAATATTTTTGTATATGAGCTGATTTGACATGTTATTGCATTAATGATAATGATACATGGTTGAATTTTGAACATTGAATGTTGATTTGCCTTTTATGCTTTATTGGAGAAGTGATATAAGTCTTTGCTTTGTTTAGCCATCATTGACTTCGTCAATAATAGCATTAATCCATTGCTCATATATTTATTAAAATATAGTCTTGAATGCTTATGAAGTACTAACCCACTGCAAGCACTCTCTAGTGACTTTTAAGTGTACTTCTATTGATTGACATTGAGTTAATAATCGCATCCATAAGCTTAAATCAACAAAACGCTTTTTACTTTTGTCATCTAATTGACTCATTAATGAATGCTTGACGTCATACATTGCAACAAAAGTAGTATAGGTGACGCAAAAATATTTTTGTATATGAGCTGAATTAACATGTTATTGCATTAATGATAATGATACATGGTTGAATTTTGAACATTGAATGCTGATTTGCCTTTTATGCTTTTGTTGAGAAGTGATATAAGTCTTGCTTTGTTTAGCCATCATTGACTCGTCAATAGCATTTAATCTTTTGCTCATATATTTATTAAAATATAGTCTTGAATACTTATGAAGTAATAACCCACTGCAAAGCACACTTTCTACTTTATTTCACCCTCAAGAAAACAGGTGCATCGTCAGTGATTTTATCTCCTTGACTATCTCTTGGGCGTTAAACCTGGGTGGAAGGGGCTCTCTTTGACTTGGCCTTTATCCCTTATCCTTCCTTTGACCTATGCCTGCATTAGGGACGCTCTGGACTTGCCCTCCAATAAGAGCTCCCATTGAGGTGATGCGGGTGGGGAAGCCCTGCTATGCCTACCAAGCCCTGACTCAAGCCTTGGACCTTTCCTACAAACCGTATGTATAACAATGCTAAAAGTGCATTTCTCCAAATTGGCACACAACTTGTGTTGCCGCAGTGTTTGGAGGACCTCACAAATATGGTGGAGGTGCTCTTTCCAAGTCCGGGTCAAGATCGTATCGTCATCCAAGTACACCACTACAAATGAGTTGGTGGAATGGCCGCTAGGATGTCTTCCCATTAGCCCATGAAGGTTGTAAGGCATTCATTAACCCCAAAGGCATGACCAACCATTCAAAAAGGCCCTCCTGACGGCAGAAATGCAGTCTCCACACGGGTTCGATTGGTACCGGGTGATACCTGTATCAAGCTTCCATCTGTTGGAAATATTTCAACCCCTTTGAGTTGGTCCAGAGGGTCATCATCCGTGGGATCGGGTACCTATTCAACATAGTGATCTTGTTCCTAGTGCACCATAATCACGTAAAGTCTCCAAGTCCCATCCTTCTCGCATACTGCATAATCGGGTTCTGCTGAAGGCATGAACTCGTCGAGCGTGACCTTCGCACAGTTCTAATCTCGGCCTCTTTGATTTTGGCTTTCATTCTAGGGAGCTGCCTAGAGAAGGGTCCATTGGGTGTTGGTGCACCTGGGGTCGGACCTATGGGGGTGCTTGGACCTCGGCAAGCAGAGGTACTCCCCGCTGGGAGGTGAATATTCTCGCATTCTCCACAACCTTATCCATCTCAAGAGCCAAAAGTGCTGGGCCTTGTCCGAGGTCATGGCCATGCCTTCTACTTTCCCCCGAGTGTGGACTACTCAAAAAACAAATTTCCTGGTTTAGGAAATTAGCTTTACCGTATTTACTTGCAAGAACTAAATATAGCGGTGGTAGGCGGTGCTATCTCCGGTATCATGTACATCTTATTTCCCAAAGTGATAATAATAACACGAGGCTCTAAATTCATACACAACATGTCACTTCCATAAACATGGATGGCCTAAAAGAACATCAGAAACATCAAGAGGAGTAACGCCACATAATAATTTCATCCGTAAAGGGCTTGATGTTGTAGGGTAGATGAAATTGTTGGCTGACACAGATATCGCTTCGTTGGTGGAGCCATCCGATGTTGTGTGGTTGTGGGTCTGGTGTTGTCGAATATTCCAACTGTTTGATGACCTTTTTTTTGATATGAGGTTCTTCTGGCTCTCGTTTTCGACAATGAACTGCAATGGGAACCCTTTACCCACATCTTGGAATGAAGAGATGCTCTACCTCCTCTCCTGATGTTCTCCGTTCCTCCTTCCGATCTTCGTGAAACATCGGTGTTGGGCTCCGTGATCGATAACTGGCTCGCCATTCCCCCTTGTCGTTCTGATTCGTGAGTCGAGCATGCATCCGACGGAAGCCTTCAACCTCGGCTACCGCTGACCGCTGGGTCTGGCACTCACTTGTGTTGTGGGTGGAGCTTCCATGGAACTCACACCACTTCCGTGTCCTTTTGCCTTCATGGTGTTGTTCTTTGCTTGCTGCTTCTATGTGCTAGTTCCGGCTACCCCTTCTGGTTTGGTCCTTTGTTTTCATGGGTTTGGGGAGTACCTTCTTACAAGCTCGGGATTTGCGTGCATCCAAAGTCTCGCTTCTTCTGCTTGAACTTCTGCTCAACCTTGGAAGCATATCGGTATTACACTAAGTGAGGGAGATGCTCTAGGAACCCATTCCCAATGTATCTATGCAGACAAGTGCAGAATTTTAACACCAAATGTTTCTCCAATCTTCTTTGATACCCAACTTGTGCATAGGCAGTCGTATTCGTGAATCTCATGTAATATCTGGTCCCTTTTGCTACCGCAGTAGTCCATTGTATGTATTTGTCCCTCATAGCTCCCCATGGATAATATTGTCTTGATGGCATCTCGAAAGAATTCCAAGTGGGTGGCCGAGAACAAAGGGGTTCTCCCTCGTCTTCCGTTCGAGTAGGTTTCCCACCAACTTGACATGGGGCGGCTGAGGGAGTGCTAAAATAAATCTTTTCTCAGATCTAAACCTATGAACTGAAATATCCCTCTAACATATCTAACCATTTATCTACGGCATCTGTATCTATTTGTCCATCAAATATGGAAATGTCAAAGTTTAATTGTACCCTAAAAGGAGTGGCGCCTCCAGAATGGCTTCTGGATGTCGATGCACACCATAGAAGAATCCGGGGCAGTTAAATCATCAATTGCTGAAGAATCTGGGCAAAGTTGTCCATCATCGCGTTCCTTTGTTTCTCGAGGGCCTCCTCGAGCAAAATTTTGATAGGATCTCCTGCTCCTTCATATTTCTTTTCTTCCCCCATGGGCGTTCGTCAGGGTTTGCGAGGCTGTTCTCGCAAAGGTTCAACCAGATTGAGCCCCAACTCCTTATACCCTGATCTCGTTGGGGACATGCAAAGAAGGATCGAGAATGAGCAGACTACTCTGATACCACTGATTCGGATTTATGTAGGAACACAATGAAATACATAAATACACATAAACGTAGAGATGCAGTGGAAATAAGACTTCATTTCATTAATAAAAAAATGACTGAAATATGCTTACAGACAGAATGGAAATAAACTAGCTAGGGCACTGGTAGCTTATCTCTGAGAAGAGATGTGGTTGCTACTCGCATCCATGAGAAGATGATTACAATGAGGCTCTGAAGGCCCTTTTACAATAAACGGGAATGCCAAAAGTCCTAAACATCCAAAAACCTAACCTTGGGAGATGAAGCGCCAAAAGTCATGTGGGCCCCATTTGGGTAAGTTGGTGCATCAACTTCCCGGGGCCTTAACTTTTGCATACGATCTTCGTTTTAGGCATATGATAGCTCGTTGGAAAGATCTATCCGAGGCCTACAACGCTTGAGACAAAATAGCATCTTTAGATGTTAATTTTCGACAACAACATACCCAAAAAAACATCGTTTAGGGCCTCAAAATGGCCCCGGAAGTTTAGGACCCAAAAAAAACTGCTAAAAATAGTAAACTATGCAAAAACTGAAAAACTGAAAGAAGCAATGGTGGGGGTTCAAGTGGAATAGGTGGGTGGCCACCAATATCCACCTGGATCAATATCTTTCTTCATCGATTGAGGAAAGTTTAAGACTAACATAGGGTCATACAACTGAACAGAAACACGTGGGGTCAACCATTCCAACTATATTGTTGACCAGTTCATCAGATCATGTATGATTTCTCCTTTAAACATAGTTTATATAGCCATCAATTCTAGTTATGTTTAATGTTTTATGAATTGTTATGTGATTATTTATTAATGCAAGGTTTGCTATGTGATTATTTATTAATGCAAGGTTTTCTATGTGATAATTTATTGAGATATATCATTTTTTTAGTACTTTTCATGTTCTCTCCTTGCATGCAGTAATGGTAGATATGAGTCCATTTATATTGATTGAAATAAACCTTGGCTTCCTGTAGGGGTTGATGAAGTGTTAGTTCATGCATCTACTGCTAGGGGTCCTCCTAGAATAAGGCCAAATGAACTGAGAAAAATTTCCATAAATAGTGTTGTTGTACTATGCCTCCTTTTTTCTAGGCATTGTTCCATATGATGGAGCATGTACTGTCCATCCATCCTAAATATCCTTGCATGTTGATCATGAAAATCTAGAAAGTGATTCAATGATACAATTTTCCTCCTTTACGCAACGATACAATTTTCCTCCTTTGGTACAATATGGAAGCTAAGTAGTATGGATATCTATCTCAATTAGAATAACATGGTTAGAGAATCTCCTCTCTTTAGTGCAAGACTCAAGATAACCATTATAAACTAGAGGACACCTTAGGTCAAAGGGAGTGAGTTTTTGGGTTATGATGGGGTTACAAAAATTAGAGCTTCCACCGAAACAATCTTAAGCTAAAAAACACTTTCCTTAACATCCTTCTTGTATAAAAAGGTATCAATATGTATTGAATTAGATAATGAGAAGTGTGTACCAGTCTTTAGCAAACTATCTTTGGGGGAAACCCAAACTTGATTAGATCCATCATTGGTAACTTTAGGCATCTTCTAACTTTCTTCTAGGAAGCAAATTTCATCCAAATGGTAGGTTCCTAAGGGATCATCATAAATAAAATCACGATGACCAATGGCATAAGAGTCCAAAATGTTTTTTGGACTACCAAGAGTAATTACTTAAGAGTATTTATCATATTCAGGTCAAGGTTGATTATAGAACTATGATACCTTATGGTTATATTTGTTAGCAAGGAGATCATGATTAGGTTTCCAATTTTTTGTCTCATATTCATTAGATAAAATTAGGCTTCCAAATCGATCATGCTCGAAAAAATTATCTGTCATATCATCGAACTGAAATTTGCCAGTATTTACATTAGGATCTAGATTTATCTTTATATGGTGGAAGATTTCTGTATTTTAAATACTATCGGGAAGATAGTTTTGTGAGTTATTTCCATCGTTGAATGTTTGGATTTTTTTATGGAAAAAGAGAGAGGTTTTAAAGGAATGTGCCTAAAGTTAGACTATTACAAGGCCTATGACAAGTTGGAGTGGAAATTCATTCTCCACATGCTTGAGTGTCTAGGATTTGGGTCAAAGTTCATATATTATGTCAATATTCTCTTTTCCAATGTTTTGGTTATTGTGTGTGTTAATAGATCCCTTACTTATATTATTCCTCTTAGCATATAAATGACGCAGGGATACCCTATAGCTTCTGATTTATATGTTCTCACATCTAGTGCCTTGGGTTATCTATTATAAAAGGTAGTTTACAAAGGTAAATTTATTGGCCTTCCCCAATAATATTTAATAAACTCCCACTATGCTTATGAACACCTTTTGTAAAGCTTCTAAAGAGATACTACAAGAGGATACAACCTCTATGATACTTATTGGATTAGACGATCATCCAGGGTAGATTCCTTCCCAATGGAAATGCATTCAAAGGGGGGAAATCACCAAGTATCTTGGTATACTATTTAGCATTGACATGACTCAAAATCAAATGTGAAACTAGGTTATTAATAAGCTTGCAATCAAGCTTGAATACTATAATAGTCAGGACCTTTCCTTAGCAGCCAAAATCCAAGTGGGGGACAATATTTTCAATTTAATGCATATATATTATTTTTCTCTTTGGCTTCCCAACCAGCAGGGCTACAATAAAACTCTATCTTAAAAGATCTCTTTTGGGTGAAGAATAAAGGGGAAAAAGGTCTACCTATGGTCAATTGGTTGGTGTGCACTAGGAAACCACAATATGGAGGACTTAACATTCCTCATTTGGCCACTTATGTCCTTACCTTGGTAGCAAAGTGGTTTCTTAAGGCCACATAGGGAGATGAATTATGGAAATATATCATAAGGGATAGACTTGGCCAGCTATATGTGCAAAATTTTCTTCATAGCCAATTCCTTCTTTTTTCACATAGCCTTTTATACTAATTGTTATTTGTAGTTTTAATTGGTACCATCATACTTATACTTAGCTCCAAAAATCCATCTACAACTAATTGTATTTTTATCTACTAGAAACTCAACCAAACTTCAAGTTCTACTTTTTATAAAAACTTCAAGCTTTGACTACATGGCATCACATTACTCAACTTTCTTTGTTCTCTTCATATGTATGTTGTTCTTTTTCACTAAAACTTTCACTCATCAATGCATAATTAACTAAAGGTGACTCAAATCACTTGCTTCTTCTAAGCTCAAATTTACTTTCTATGCACTCTCTATCTACTTTTGTCTTCTAGTTCTCAATCTATCATACATTTCAGGTTCTACAACAAAATATTAACCATCTTCACCAACCACTTGGGTGTCCTTGGCATTAGAGTAGATTATTTAATTTCTTATCCAAATTAAGGTATAATTTCAAGAGTGTTAGTAACAATGATATCTTGTGCATCAACATACTTCTCAAATTATGTTGTGCATGTTTCATCAAAAAAATAAAATGATTTATTACAAAAATTTTATTTTCCAAGTCCCATAAGAAATATGCCTTCGACTGCTCCTCATATCCAAGAAAATTAATACACTTGTCCACTCTATGATGGAATTTTGAATTGTGTTTCTCCTTTGGAATATGAATATAATACATGCTCCCAAATATATGCAATTGTTTAACAGTAGATTTGTGATCACTCCATGCTTCCTTTGCAATAGCATTCCAAATAATTTTAGTCAAACTTCTATTGATCAAATAAAATGCACAATTATAGTGTTCAACCCTTTCTAGTTTCCAAAAATTTTACATACGCGCTAATTTATTTAGAAGCCAGGTAAAATGAGAGAAGGTATAAACATGGTAGGAAATGTTAAATCTGGTAGAAGTGCTAAGTTGATCGGTCCTGAAAAGTTATGAATCATGATCTGTCGAGATCAATGGCCAGGAATAGTTGTGGAGGTTAAAATTGCGCCGAGTATAACACCTAAAAGTGCTCCCGCAATTTAAACCACAGGTTTCTCTCGAGGGTACGTGGCATCACCAGGCGCATTGCAGAACGAAAGGTGGATTTCCTCAAAACTACTTTATCACACCCCCGCAAAGTTGAAAAGTATAAAAGGTCATCAGTTGATTTGTTTCATTTGTTTATTTATTTTGAATACCGGAACCATTAGAACCTTCGTTCGACCGCTATTTTCCACTTGCATCCCAATAATACACCATCTGCACACCATTTCTTCTTGTTTCCAGGTATTTACATCATAACCATGGATCCCATTATAACCTCATTGACAGAACAAGACTCTAAAACAATAGAAGAATCCATAATTGACAGGGATGCATATGTTTCCGATGTTGAAATCACCATTTCCCCTATCTCCGTGTTTAGAAGTAATTTGTCTAATAAAATCGGTAAAATTATACCATTCCTAGAAGCACTCCAGGCCACCATAGTACCCTATGTTGTCAAAATTGATTTCATGTTCCCTGAATTTGTAGGTTGGTGCACCAAAAAATATTCTCATGAAGAAAGGGTCATTATCAATAAACAAGGGTCCCAGGTATTGTGTAGGATAGAAAGTCTGTCAATTCGAGAATCCCTCGGTATACTAGTCTTTTTCTGCAAATTTTGAACCATTCAATGAAGAGAAATTGATTAGGGTGTATAGGGAATGTCCATTAGAAGTCTGAAGCCTGTTTTTACAACAAATTGTCAAACCTAAACAGTTTTCAGAAAGTTTGGCTATGCCATTGAATGTCAATCTAATGGTCATTAAAGTCCAATGGGTTTGCTCCTTATTGAGTCAAGTCTTAGGGTTAGACAATGACAAGTATGTGGTGAAATTCATGCTCAGTTTCCTTTTGACCTTTTTCAAGTCTGAGTTTGGTCTATCAGTCCATATTAACTTTGATAAATTCCTAGTTGATACTATTCATAAACAACTAGTGAATTTCCACTCCCTGAGGCATTTTAGATACTATACTTATCTGTTGAAACTTTTCCTAGCAAGTAACAACAGAGAATTTCTTGAAGCAACATTTGTGTCAATTGAATGCAAAAGAATTACATTGCTCATATTCATTAACAAAGTTATGTCCATGATTTATTGTTCGATTTTCAATACTAGCCTGCCTAGAGTTCTGGATGACATGAGAAGTTATATACAACCAAATCCAAAGAACATAGTGGGAGATTAGGTAGTATTCATTCATTCGAAATTAATATGGGTTTATGGTTGTCATGAATCTCCTTACCTATTTCATGTTTTTCTAACTCCTAGAATCTTTTCCCTTGAATTCATCAGGCAGAGAATTATATCTGAAACAGAGCATTTCCTAAAGTTTCACAGAGACTTCAAACTTAAGTTCCCTTTTGTCATTGTCCCCTTTATTATCAAATCCATATCATGTTTATCTCAGGTTCAAGAAAAACTCAAAGATTTTGGTTTTGCACAGTTACAGGGAAGAAGGTATGATCCACACCAGTTCATATACAAAAGAAGATAGATGAACAAAAACAATCCTTATGAGCATGAACATGTTGAAGGTTTTGATAGGTTGGTGAATCTATAAGTATGTGTTTATGTGGAAGTGACCCTGCAACCAATTCAAACGCAGCAAGTGGAAGTAACCCTACAACCAATTCAAACACAACAAGCTCCTTATAAGATGATGATTGAAGTTCCTAAAACAAGTGTTTACATCAAGAGAAGCATTTCAGAGGCTATGTAAATTGATTACCAACAAACTATCAAAAAGAAGATGAAGGTTACACAACCATCACAAATTTTGGATTTAGAAGATGAAGAGTCCAGGGATCAAGCAAATCTAAATATGGTGGAAAGTGGTACTAGCACTGTAGAGATTGAAGAAGGAAATAAACTCCAAAGTGAGGGAAGCTTAAGAACCTTTTGTAGTAAGAAATATCTTTTTGATAAAACATCAGGGTCAGCTGATCATTCTAGGGAACATTTGAAATAGTATGCTGAGAAGGGAAATATAGCTTTGGGTGAGATTAAGGATTTATTCCCTGAAGTCGAAACAATCTCTCAGCATAAAGCTTCTTTGTTCATAGTAAGAGATGTTGAAAAGAATACCTTTAACATTGTAGTTGAAGAAGAAGACAAAGTTCCTGAGATAAATATAAAATATGACAACATAAGTGCCCCAGACAAGGTCAAATTCCATAGTCAAACTAGTGACATGTTATATTCTGATTACTTGAGTTTGAACTTGAAGAATTCAAAATTGTCATCTTATGCAGAAAAATTGGAAAGACAATTGAGGCAAGAAAAGGAATCTAACAAATATTGGAAAACTTAGGTTAAGAGGTTGGATTCTAAATGTTCCCAAGGGGTGAAGTCTTCATTATATGAGAAATAAAAAATTATTCAAAGTTTGAAGAAGAGATTGAAAATGCTTGCTACATAGCATCCACAAACAACAGAATTGGTAGTTCTGGAATAGGAAAATAAAACACTTCATCAAGAGACACTAGATTACAAAGATAAGGTGTTGTAGCTGGAATAAGAAAAGGTGAAATGGTCACAGGAAAAGACAAAATTTCTAAATAAGGCTATGGTTTCAGCGCCTACTGCAGAAATTGGATCAAATACTGAAGAAATTGTCCAGTCTATGTCACAAGTTATCCTGAAGGAAGGAGAAATCAAAGGACTGAAGGAAAGTATAGAGAAATTGAACCAAGAGATGCATGCAAAAGATGAAAGGATAGCTCAATTTCAAAAGGAGAATGCAGTCTTACAAGAGAGAATAAATAAATTGAAAGTGAGGTTAAGAGGAAAAGGTATGTTATAGGGGGGCGAGCATATCATTTGGGACTCTATAGCTGTTGAAGCTGCCAAATTTAGATCATATTTGAATTTCATTAAGGATAAAGACAACATATCCATTACAAACATACATAAGTGTACTTTTTTGAATGAAAACTTATCCAAAAATCCATCAAAATGGGCCCAGAATGCCATAAATTTACTCAACTTTGTTCCTACTGCAGACCTTCAAACCATTGGAGTTAAGGACAAAACTAAATTGATTATTTGGATTAGGAGGGTTATCGCCAAACATAACCTTTTGAAATCAGTTCAAACTAAAGCAACACATATGGAGCAGAGTGTACAGGAGTTTAAAGATTTATTTGAAGAATTGTTTATCAAAGGTCTTCCACCATTTTGGGATGGCAAGGGAAAATAGTATAACCAGGAAGAATACAATGCTCATTTGACTCAGTCCAGAATGGATCATTCTAAGTTTGAAACCCTAGAGGAGAGTTTGAAACGATCCACTTGTGAGCACTAGAAGTCACCTCTAGATTGCATTGGAGGTAAGCCCAGTACCCATCAGAGTTTTATGTCACAGGTTAGTTTTAAAGAGGTAAAATGGGTGCAGACTCAAGATGATATCGTTTTAACTAAGAAAACTAGACTGGTATGCACTTGTAGGTGAGGTCTTGATTAAATTCATTCAGTAAGTTGGAGTAAGGGTGAATAGGAGGAAGATTTAGTGAGAAAGGTGTAGAGGTCCGCTATGAACATCATATTTTCCAACAAACTAAGGAGGAAAAACTTAAACACAAGGTCCTCTTGGATTCAAATTTCAAGGAAGCTGAAAGAAATCATAACAATACTATAATCAAACATTTATCATAATGCAGTTACAACAATCCATGTGAATCAATCAAACATGAACTCTCTCGGTATCAGAGGAAAATAAGATGGAGAAGAAGATGACTTTCATTAAACAAGATATCTCAAAAACAAATACATAACCAGAGAACCAGTGTTCTTCATTAAAAGTTTACAATATGGGAGCCTTGCTCAACCATCGACCTTTAAAAAATATCAAAACTGAGTATATATACTCAAAAATGTTGCAACTAATAGGAATGTGATCAGATCACTTCCTTCAAATCCTTCATTCGACGCCCACTCTATTAGGTTGTGCAAACCTCATGATGTCAGACGCAAGCCAGGCATAGTTATGTGCTTTATAGGAAAAATTTCCCATAAGGAAGCTTTGGATCGTAAGTGTGCCTTCACAGCCGCTCTCATCCTGCATCCATTTATGGAGTGAGTTGAAGTTTCAACCACCAGCTCTGTGTCCATTAAATGATATCTCCTCGGGACCGAGACCAGGCTAGGTAACCAAGGGACGACTACTTGTTGTGATTAAATGCGATGCTAAATGAACATATGAAATTGAGGCCATTGGTCTGATTGAGATCTATGTCTAGGACGATTCTACTATTTGAGGTGCAACCGCTGAAGTTTACCCATTCACCATTCTGGGATACATAAGACCTTGCATGGAGACGGTGCCAAATTTGGCACTTTAAGAGCCTTGGATGTGAAGTAGAGGATGAGCGCCCTGTGAATTTGGACTTGCTCCAATGTGACCCCGGGCTGTGACGCTATGCAATTGCGTGATTGGGGGAGAAACCAAGGGTGGTTTGAAAGCAAACCACTTTTGTCCCCGCAATTCACCATGAATTACCACACGTCCCTTTCTAAAATCTAGGGTTCCGATTGCAACCCACCCTTGAAATTTTAAAACGTGTGCACCTTCCGACCCTGCAATGGAGCATGACCATTGATCTTGAGATATGAGATTTGGCTTCTTGATCAACAACCCAACTCTGGTGATTTAGATCAATAGATCAGATCTTCCCTCTTCGACTCGATGACCAAGATCCACTTTGGGTCTCTGGGACTTCGGGACTTCAACCACTTTGACACTTCAACACTTTTGAATGTGAAACATGAGGAATTTCCCAAGGGTAAATTCCCAAAGTGAGAGATGGGTTGTCACATGTCCCCGTTGGCAAATGGTCCATATTAAGTTTGGGACTTCGGGCTTCGACCCTTCAGAATTTTTACACACTTCCCACTTCAAACCTCCCGAACCTTATTTCCCCAAACACTTGGATTGGACACCACGTGTTCCCTTCAAGATCAGCGAATCATGCTCACTTCAGGGCTTTATGCTCTGGTGTTATACTTTGCACGATTTTGGACTCCCAAATGCCCATGAGCCGTTGATTTGAACTGGATGAAGGTTTGGGAAGATAGAAGGATCAATGACATAGGCCAAGGAGATGAGTGCTCAAACACAAAGGGGAAAAAAAAATGACTTTGTCGACTGAAGGGGGAAAATTAAGACTTGGTCTATGAAAAGGATAGAGACAGGGAAACATCACAGACTTAGGTAGAAACCAAAAAACCACAGGACTCTTACAAGTTCATGTGATGACATTTGGCTCCACGGGGGATGGCATGCTCCATGTGAGCTACCAAGAACAAGTAGTTCCAGTGCCTTAGTTGTTGGGTTATGGAGTCATGCTCAAAAAATGTCCTGTTAAGGATTACAGGCTGATAATTACTCTAAAAAAAAGAAAATACATGGGCTCTAGAGGAGCTTATTTATGTATAATCCTATACTAACTGATCTTTACAAAGTGTTAGGTGAAATCAAACTTCCACCATAGAAATTCAAGTAACTTCCTAACTGGAAGATCTTTTACTATGTCAGTGACTGATAACAAATGATGCAACCGTGACAGCAGAATGGTTACATCCTTCAAATTTCCTCCAATGGATGAAGTTGAGATAAAGCTAGGTGGTTCCAAGGCATGAAGGAAATGCAACTCCATGTACTCAATGACAAGCTCATAGAACGAGTGTCAAAATCCATAAAATTTGTAACAGACAGCCCGATCTACTCCACAGTTGCTCACACATTACTGAATATCTCTGGTAAGCATAGGTGGATGAGAAGTTCATGCAGGCTGACTTATCCCAGGTGGTGGCTGCTCACTCACAGGCTCAGGGCAGGATATAAACTACTCATTTATCTTTCCCTCTTCTTCTTCATGGCTCTCCCAAGGGTCAGAGTCATAATATTCATAAACAAGACCCATGGGAAAGCTCTGCTCCTGGTCATCTTTGTTGGGATATTCATCGCAAGTTTTTTGTTCTTGGCCAGTATCCGAAATCAATTCTTTGTCTTAAGTAGGGATGCCAAGAACATATGTTTCGAGGACATGAATATCCTCTACATATTCATAAGAGAAACAAGCACAATCTGCCTTCAATTTCTCTAGTTTTGCAGAAAGTGATTTTACTAGTCCCACTAGCTCACCCAAAGCATATTCTACATCCTCACAGTATGCATTAGAATTTGCTATATTCTTAACACGGTCATTATATTCCTTACAAAATTTATGAGAAATAAACTAAGAGGGATAAAATTTTTGACAATGCCCATTGAAAGTCACATGAAACTTCTCCAGGGAGGAGATGCTAGCAGGGGATAAGGAGTGGTACCAATTGCGAGCATCTCCTACTAATGAGATCATGAACATATTTAATAATACATCCTCATGATGTATTTCCCATTGATGCATGAGTTCATGAAACTCAAGGAGATGTTGAGCAGGTTTGTCCTATTAACGCTCTCTAAATATGGGCAAATAATCACCTCATTCATTTGGAGTAGGAACAACATTAGGAAAACCAGGAACAGAGGGGAACTTAAAAGTATCATACCTCCGAGCCAAGATTCTTTCCATTTCGAACTAGTGGAGTCGCCAATTGATCCTTTAATCATGGAGTCGCCAGGTGAATGATATGCAATCTGAATGTGTCTGGTATTTGTTCACCATCAAATACCATATCGTTGTCAATCTCCCAGGGAACTTTCAAGTTGAGAAAGCAGTTGCTAAAATCCTTCTTGAAAAATTTCTCTGGGTCAGCTCAGGTGTGTTAGAGGCAGCCACAACTGAAATAGTGGAGTCGACACAGTGGAGTTGCCAGCTGAAAATGCAATCTTCAATGGTTCTGATATCTAATGCACCTTCAGAATCAGAAGCTCGTTGTCGTTCTACCTAGGGAAAACTCTTCAATTCGTTTCCTGATGATGGTACTAGAAATTTTAGCACTAGAACTCACCTCCAGATTGCATTGGAGGTAATCCCAGTACCCATCATAGTTTTATGTCACAGGTTAGTTTTAAAGAGGTCAAATGGGTGCAGACTCAAGATGATATTATTTTAGCTCAAAAAACTGGACTGGTATGCACCTATAGGTGAGGTCTTGATTAACTTCAGTCAGTAAGTAGGAGTAAGGGTGAATATGAGGAATATTTAGTGAGAAAGGTGTAGAGGTCTGCTATGAACATCAGATTTTCCAGCAGCCTAAAGAGGAAAAACTTAAACACAAGGTCCTCTTGGATTCAAATTTCAAGGAAGCTGAAAGAAATCATAATAGTGTTATAATCAAACATTTATCATAATACAGTTCAAAAAATCCATGTGAATCAATCAAACATGAACTCTGTCAGTATCAGAGGCAAATAAGATGGAGAAGAAGATGACTTTCATTAAAAAATATATCTCAAAAACAAATACATAACCAAAGAACTAGTGTTCTTCATCAAAATTTTACAATACGAGAGCCTTTCTCAACCATCAGCCTTTACAAAATATCAAAACTGAGTATATATACTCAAAATTGTTGCAAATACCAGGAATGTGATTAGATCATTGCCTTCCAAGCCTTCATTCGGTGCCCACTCTGTCAAGTTGTGCAGACCTCATGATGTCAGACATGAGCCAGGCATAGTTATGTTCTTTACAAGAAAAAATTCCCATAAGGAAGCTTTGGATTGTAAGTGTGAATTCACAGCTGCTCTCAGCCTACTTTCCATTTATGGAGTGAGTTGAAGTTTCAACCACCAGCTCTGTGTCCATTAACTGATATCTCCTCGGGATCGAGATAAGGCCAGGTAACCAAGGGACGACTACTTGTTGTGATTAAATGTGATGCTAAATGAACATACAAACTCGGGGCCATTGGTCTGATTGATATCTGTGGGTGGGATGATTTTGAAAATTGAGGTGCAGTCGTTGAAGTTTACCCATTCACCAATTTTGGGATACATAATACCTTGCGTGGAGACGGTGCCAAATTTGGTGCTTTAAGAGCCTTAGACGTGGAGAAGAGGATGAGTGCCCCGTGACTTTGGCCCTGCTCCAATGTGACCTCGAGCTATGACCCTATGCAATTGCACAATTGTAGGACCGACAAGGGGTGGTTTGAAAGAAAACCACTTTTTTCCCCGCAATTCACCATGAACCACCATGTGTCCCTTTCTAAAAACCACGGTTCCAATTGCAGCCTACCCTTGAAATTTTAAAATGTGCGCACCTTTCGACCCCGCAATGGAGTGTGATTGTTGATCTTGTGATCTAATATGAGGCTTCTTGATCAACGACCCAACTATGGTTCTTTATATCGACGGATTGAATCTTACCTCTTCGACTCGATGACGGAGATCCACTTCGAGTCTCTAGGACTTCGAGACTTTGGCCACTTTGACACTTCGACACTTTTGAATGTGAAACATGAGGAATTTATTGGGGGGAATTTGCGAAGTGAGAGATGGGATGTTGCGTGTCCCTGCTGACAGATGGTCCAGATTAACTTTGGGACTTCGGGCTTCAACCCTTCAGAAGTTTTACACACTTCCCACTTCAAACCTCCTGACACTTATGTCCCCGAACACTTGGATCATATGCCATGTATTCCCTTCAAGATCAACGACTCATGCTCACTTTAGGGATTTGTTCTCTGGCACTACACTTTGTGTGATTTTGGACTCTTGAATGCCCGTGAGCCGCTGATCTAAATTGGCTGAGGGTTTGGGAAGATAGAAGGATCAGTGACAGAGGCCAAGGAGATTAGTGCTCAAACACAAAGGGGAAAACAAAAATGACTTTGTTGACTGAAGGGGAAAAAATCAGACTTGGTCTGTGAAAAGGATAGAGACAGGGTAACATTACAGACTTAGGTAGAAACCACAAACTCACAGGACTCTAATAAGTTCATGTGATAACACCACTTTAGTTGACCAACTGATTATTGACTTTGGAATTCTAAATCAGTTCAAAACAGCCAAACTTGGACTGCCAGTCACGTCATATGCTTCTTGCATTGACTTGGAGATTCTGATAAAGGAGATGAATGATTGCGGCATTCCTTTCGATTTGCAGTGGAAGGAAATAGTTCGGCTGGGTAAGATAAAATGTAGTTTTCCAGGGCTTGGTAGATGATGTCCAGATGTTAATAAAGGACAACAAATCATATGAAAGGTCAAAGAAGAGTTAAAGGGAGAAGGAAAGGAACAAACTACCGAAAGGGTCGAACCCCAGATTTTGTGAATAGTTTCTTTCCTATTTTCATAATCGGTTTCAAACTGAAACGATTCTTTCCTATTTTGTAATTGGTTTCAAACCAAAAAAAATTCTTTTCTATTTTAATTGGTTTCAAAAAAAAATGTTTTCTTTCTGATTTTATTGTAATCAGTTTCAAACTGAAGGAACTGAGTTTGTATAAATGGTAGGAGTTCTGAATGTGTTGGAACAGAAGGGAAGAACCATGGTTCAACTCTCAAGAGCGCACCAACAAAACCCTAACTACCAGCCCTTTCGGAAACACCTATGAAGCAGATGAAGTCTCACTCGAGGTAGAGGCAGGAGTGGTTGCAAGACTCAGGTGTCTTCAACCTTAGCTGGGACACAGATATGTGATTATACTACTTACAACGCACTTAGCATCAATCAACCATTAATATCCAACTCTTATTCTACTTCGCAGATAGCATAGAGCATCACAATATTCACTTAGATATACAACATCTCATCACTTAGCAACAATAATACATCAGGTCAGATTTATGTGGTTCACCCCCACCCTGGGGCTATGTCCACCAACTCTTCTTCTTTATTAGTATCTTCAATCGTCAGTTACAGCACAAAGCACAAATAACCTTCTTTGTAAAGGACAAAATATCTACGTAGATCTCTAGATCCTTATTCCTTACACTTCAGCACAAAGCCTCTTACAACAACTTGCACTTAGCCTTGCAGGCTTCTTATGATCATGCACAGAGCATTTACAATCCACTTCTGATTGCATAGATCTAACTATTAGCACTAAGTCATTTGCCATGCATCACATAAATGCAATGCTACTTCTATCTAGCCTAAGCATCTATTTATACATTACAAAAGTGGGCCTAAGCATGGGTAAACCCACAGGCTGATATTCCTTTCCCATTACATTAACCCAAAAACCCTAATAGGGGCCCAAAAGTGGACCAAGATGTTTCGCTTGGCGGTCCTTCTTTGACTAGTTGTCATAGTTCCAAAATAGGTCAAAAAGACCCAAGTTATCCCAAAACTTGGTCAAGGGCCAACATGCCCCCAACACTCACTTGTGACTCATCCCAAGTCACTCTAGTCTGCGTAATTCTGCTTCAAAGGCCTCAAGCTTGGCTTGAGATGCTTTGACCTGCTGCTTCATTGTGGCCTTCTGCTGAGTGAATTCCGGGATCACTGTGTCGTTTACTGGTCCTTCCAAGCGTTGTTCTGTAGTGATGACGACTTGCTTAAGTTTTTCTCCCTGGATTTCGATCTCAGCAAATAATATGCATGCCTTGTATTGCACCAGTTGGATGCACTGAGTGACTTCCATCAATTTTCTTTGGATCATGTGTATCTGCTATTGAGTTGTGCATTGTTCATGAGATCATTTTATTCTATCCACTGCAGACAGAGCCTTCATCTATGCCTGTAATTTATCTGCATGCTTCTTTGCTTCTTGGAGTTGCGACTCCAATGCCTGTAACTCTAGATTCTCTGTAAGGTTCTCATATGTTTGGGTGCTCTAGTTACTGAGTTGCTTGCACTCCGAGGCAAGATCTTTCAATCAGTCAACTGTGATCCGAGCAGTTGCTTCTCACTCATCTCTTATCTCCTGGGGGATCTTGGGCATAGCACAGAGTTCTATATCAGTAATGTGTTGTTGCATCTTTTGTATAATATCTTCAAGCTGGGCCACCTTCTGTGGAACTCTCTCTTCAACTGGTACTTCGATAACGGTCACAGAGTAGAGTGCTTTGTTGACTAGTTCCTTTACTTCAAGCTGCTCTATGAGCAACTGTTCCTTTCTCTGTTGTAGCTTTGCTTTCTCTTTATCCCACTGTACTTGAAGAGAAAAAAAATTCTCTTTCGGCAGCACTGCACTGCTCGACAAGTACTCCCTGTACCTATGTGAGAGCTTGGGTGGTTCGTGCTTTGTCTTCTTGAGCTTGTCGAAGGCGAGATTTGACCATGTCAACAATCTGGTGAAGTCGGGCTGGTTCATCTCCTGGTTCTACTGTCCCTACTGTTAGAGGCGTGGTGTGTACTATGCAGCTGAACTGGAGTGCCTACTGAACTCCTTGGAGTTCGATCTCTATACGATTATACATCTGCTCCTGCTTCACCTCCTGCTTCTCTACTGTCTCCTTTGAAGCATCATTCACTGCTACAATGATGAAATCAAAGTCATCCAATGTGAGGGAATTTCACATCTTGGTTACAGGTATCCTAGGCTTCTTTCAGGAGGATTCTTTCAGAGGTGAGACCTTCCTTTTCTTTGACGAGTATCCTTCGTCCCTAGGTGGTGGTACTTCACCTTTCTTTTGTTCAATTTTTGTGCCTTCTATCTCTTCTCCATCACCTCCTTTGTCTGGTGTCATAGAGGTAGTCCTTACAGATGAACTATCTACTTCGTGAACCTCTTTAGGCTTCTTCATTTTGCTTGGTCCTGGTGTGTCTAGTATAGTCTTTGGGCTATCAACATTGGACAGCTATGCAGGGTTTGCTAGAATGAGAAGGTCTGCTGACCAATCCTTGGTGATCTCTTTGAGGCCTTCTTCAGTCAATTTGTAATAAGACTGCAATTATTTCTTATGTTCATTAGCTCAGGTAGTTATATACATGAAGTGGCGATCTGCGCTAAACTTCATGAAGGGTCTAAATTTGTGGAGCGTATTTGGGGTAATGCGAGGCGTAGCATGGATGGCGGTCTTTAGCTGGTTGTAGTATACATGGAAGACAACATTCGACTGCCATTGCTTGTTCATATCAGTCGAGTACCACAGGGTACTGAACCTCACAGCCAAAGGTTCAAATGGCTTGGTCTCTGGGAAAGTGGCACCCTCCGGCATCTCCCATGCTATGAAGGAGATCAGTATGAGAAGCCAACTGAAATGAAACTCATACCCTTGGTCTTGTGCTTCCCTACAATCCAGTTCAAGCTGATTCACCAAGTACTTCACCCAATTCATTTGAAGTCCTTTTGCACACTTCCCTGCGAGATCAACTACGAACCCAGTTACTTGGGTGGGCCAGTTCTTGCAAACTAGCTTGCATGCGATCGGCTGAAAGGCAAGGTGCACTACGCCACTCTGAATAGAGGATACCTTGTAGCCTCGCGTTCCCTTCTCGACATCACCATAGGTTTCTTTGATCTTTGCTGCTAGTTCTTTGTCGGGGGTCTTTCCAGGGTAGAACTACTATGGATCAGGTCCTTACATGTTCAATCCTATGATCTGATTAATCAAGGTGGGATCCACCATGACACGGTGGTTCAACCACAAGTAGCCTTTGTGATAACAATACAAAAGTAGCTTTATGCACGCATTCACCTCATGGTGTCTGCCAAAGTGCGGGATCTTCGTGACATTCAACAATGTTGACTACACGAGCTTCTGGGTCCAAGACTACAGGACGATCTTCGAGTTCTTTCCCTTCTTCTTCGTTAGATACTTTTGCGGAGTGAGCATACTGTAGACTTTCCTGTTACCAAGGTTGAGGTCGTTAAACTTCAACGCTGCAAGATTGTCCTGATTGACACGAACTGTGCACACCCCTTTTGGCAGGTACACAATAACCATAGCATACTCGAATTCTTGAGGCACACTGTCATGGTTGATTTCACCATGCAGAGGGGTTAGGTAAGAAGGCAAAATGCTCGGAATTAGTTTAGCATTTTCCAAATCGTCTCTATGTTTAGTATGCTTCTCGTCGACCCATCGAGATGATCCTACTCAGGTAGTGGATAGAGAAGTTGTTACTCCTCTTGTTGATGATGCTTGGATTCCAGTGGACATTCCTCTTTTCGACATGACTCTCTCAGTCATTATGTTGGGCCCAAGATATGATCAATTTTATGACAGTTATTATACACTTTTGTCGCATGTACATATGTGTTTTTCATATTTTAAAGGAGCTTTTTGAAGAATTTCATAATAAAATAGTATGATGGGCATAAGGTACGTGTAATTCATTGTATCAAGTGTAATTCATCATGTTTTATGATTTCCAAGAGCTAATTCACATTTTTCTGGTGTTACAGGGCAAAAACGCACTACATTTCTAGTTATGACACTTGATCCGACACTCGTTCCAGCACTTGTTTCGGCACTCGTTCTGACACACCGTTCAACACCTCTTCTTGCACAAAAGCGAAGGACGACTTGGCAGTTATGGTATTAGTGCCCAGTGGGGGGTGAATTAGAGACATGCATTTTGGTCATCCTTATCCCCTCCAGCTATTGAACTCTTGACAACTCGATTATGGGTTGTTATGGGGGGTGATTATTGGCTAGCTCTGTTTCGGCAGTTAGGGCATCATTAATGAAATTTGCTAATTTTAGAAGTGGTTCGAACCTCCTGTGGTTGACCACTTGGTCTATAAACATTATAAATACCACCGTGGTGGTCAGATAATTGTTAAGCAGTAGAAGAAGTCGTGTTAGAGCCAAAAATGATTTTGGCTCTGTTTTTACATTTTTCAATTGCAAGAATTGTATTAAACTGTGTTTTTGCATTTTAATGGTGAATTCCTTTTGCTGAGCTTGTGGTGTGCTTTTAGGGAGTGACCACAACTTGCTGGGGGGGGGCACCAGCAGTCTGGTAACTCTTCCATGTGTTGTTTGTACATTTCATATCTTAGACATCTCTCTTTTTCATTTCCTGTACATGTATTGCTATCTTTCTTCTGTTATATAATTTGTTGTTGTAGCTTAATGATTTGGTTATTTTGCAGATTAGTATAAAGACATGTGGTAATATGCATTGATTTGATAGATAGAGACGGATTTGCAAATTCATCTACTAACCCCATGTGCAAGTAGATATTAGATTATTTTTTATTCATGCTTCGGTGGATGGATAGGGTTACTTATTCATGAGTAGAACAAAGTTTTAGTTTATGTTTTCTTTAACCAAGGCTTCGGTGGATGGATAGGGTTACTTTCTATTTTTATTGCATATTCAATTGTTAATTAGATTTTGCTTAATTAGTTGTTGATTAATTTATTCATTAGTTTACTTTATCATGCTTTAATTTCTGCTTTAAGCATTTTCCTTATTACATTTTGAATTGTTAAGATAGAGCTAGTTTAGTTTATATTATGTAATTTCTTGCCTAGAATTAGATTGGAATTGCAGTTCTTAATTAATGAATGAGTTTAAGTATGAATTTTGCATATGTAGAATAGAAGTATAATGATGATGTCATTATGTTGTTGATGGTTAATAAATGAACATGCAGGGTATTTAATATTGTTTTTGTCTTCACACAACCACCAACATTATATTTGAATTGTCATAGGTTAAAGATAGTTTCTTGCTTTCATAGCTTAGAAAATAGTTTTATTATTGTTGTAGGATAGATAGACTTTGCTTTGATAGATTAGATAGTAGTTTGCTTATCATAGACTAAGAATTAGTTGTTAATCTTTCTTTCTTTCAATAGAATAGATTTCCTTTCATGCATTGCATTGAGCATTTAGATTTCCTTTCATGCATTAGAAATAGTTTGCATTTGGCATTTAGTTCACTTGTCTCTTAGGCTAGATAGTTGTTCAATGAGAAGTTTTACTTGCAGTAGTTAGTTGCCTTTGCTTACTTGTCTTTTTCTTTAGTAGGTTAGTTAGGTGTCTTTGCTTTCTTGTCTATTTTCTTTAATAGGTTAGATAGGTGTCTTTGCTTACTTGGTTATTTATTTTATTTCATAGGGTAGTTGCTCATTGAATGTAGGTTGGCAAGTTAAAATAGTTTTCTTTTGTCATTTTCTTATTGATATGCTTAGATAGTTTCTTATTGCTTATTGTTGAACTAGTTTGCTTTACGTAGGGTTTTACTTGCTTTCTTTGGAACTATCCATCGATCCTTGGCCCAAAAGTACTTAGGTTGCCTAGTTTCAAATTGCTTAGTAGGGTTTTCTCATTAGATAGGTTTTTCTTGAGTAGATTAGCCTTAGATAGCTACCTTCCTTACTTAGAATATACTCCTACCAACCCTTCTACCTTTGGCATATGTTTTGCTACAAATCTAAGTTTACTTACCCTTGGTTGACAATTTAATTGAGGGTTTTTAGTGTGTTTTTAGTGCATATATAACACCCATCACATTAAATCAAGGATGAATTCTATGACAGACTCTTCGACTGCAGTGAGTTCATTGGACATACGCACACATAATAAATAATCAGGGTCACAATGATCTTGGGCACTGCACGGGAATGAATAACAAGGATGTGATGATCACTGTAGACACTTGCTAGTCTGTGAGCTTCAATTTCTCAGTTGGGAAAAGTGTTCTTCGGGCATGGAGCGATGATATAAATAGGTAATCTCAGCAACAATCTTCTTGCAATGGGTATGGGGCCTCCGTTAACTCTATTCTATCCATTCTGGAGTTGTCCAACGGTTTGGTGGTGACGTTTGGGGTGGAAGTCGAACGGGTATATCGACTTCCAACAGCTATATTTCTTCTCCATGGCGAAGTGACCCATGTCATTGTTCTGATATCTCAGTGAAGCTCAAATTTTGTGATGTTCCATCTGGAATCTCCTGCAATTTCGCCCTCTTCTTATTTAACTTTCTAGCTTTCTTTCCAGTGAGCTTCATCTCAATAGTTCTTTTTCCATTTTGATTGCTATTTTCCTTGGATATAGTCACTTCGGACTGCTGAGGTTCTTTCTTAGGGTTTAGGTATAACATCTCTTCTTTATCTGAGATAGAAACTTTAGTCTTTTGCTAGTAATATGGCATTCTGATAACTTCGACATTCGGGTTCCTAGTGTGATATGGCTTCGATCTGTTCTCTTGTTCTTCAATCAAGTGCACGATCCTTTTGGTCATGAAGTCTTTTAACTCTTGTCTCTGTTGTTCTAAAACTTTTTGATCTTCCTTCCTTCTGGCTTGATCTCTTTCAATCCAAGGATTTCCAAGTAACATAGTAAATAGGCCGTTGTCCTCAATGAATTTGATAATATCAAAATGTTCCTCTGTCGAAGTTCCATTGGCATTCATAGATATCTGAGTGAGCCTTCCACATAGGTTTACCAATTTTCCTCTGAATAACCCTATTCCTCCTAGATATGGAATCATAGCAGGCCTCCCTATAGCTTCCCAAGTTTTTTCTGTCATAACATTCACCTGTGTTTCCTCATCCAAAACACAGTCAATGTTGAAGTATCCTATTCTTACCTTGATGCATTCTTTTTCTTTAAATATATTTGCTAATATAACATGTTGGTGGTCATTCAAGATGTCCTTCAGCTGTAGTAACATCTTCTCTGATTCTTTCTGGGGTTTTTCTATTTCTAGATATGCTTTAGGGTTTTCTTCATGCAGATTCATTTTTTCAAGCTTAGCAATCATTCTAGGGAAATCCAATACTTCGTGATCTAGAGCTTTGAAACAAATACAATTGGGTCCTCCACCAGGGCATTCTTTAGCTAGATGTCTCGATCTTCTACACCTGTAACAGAGGGTTAATCCTGTGTTTCTTGTAACTAATCCCCAGCCTCTTCTGTACTTCGCACCAAGATCATAGGGGTTAATCTGCAGTAAATTCTTTCTAGGATCCTGCATCCATTTGTTCGTCCAAACATTCTTTCTATGCATAGGTATAACATATCTATCATTATACTGATCATATCTATTCATATCAAACTTTCTTTCATCTAACAATGTCCTAGCTTTCAAGCTAGGACAAAATCTACCAAGAATACCTAGATCCATGCTTTTAGAAACAAAAATTTCTACTAGTCTTACTTTTACAGAGCAAAAAGCTTTCAGATCTAGAACTTTCTTACCTTTATTAGAGCACCGAACTTATATATCTTACCTCTTTCTTGTAGATCTGACCTCTTTTCTTCAGGAGCTTCCAATTTTACTTTTCTTAGATCACAAAGCATTCAGATCTGGCTTCTTTTCTTCAGTATAAACCTATTTTCTTGCAGATCTGACCTCTTCTCTTCAGATATGACCTTTCTTTCTTGGCACAAAGCTTCACAGGTCAAGCAGGACATTATGCACTAGGGCAATATATCTACGCACAGAGATTACTTTGCACAAATCTTCTTCTTCTCTAGTTCCCAGCCATCACAGTTTCAGGTCCCAATACTGCACACTTCAGCAGTAGATCTATGCATAGAGATTCTCTTTTCTTTAATTCAGCTCCCATCAATCACAATTTCAGGTCCTAGTAATAGAACCATTTGTTGGCATAGAAGGGCAGACCTAGGGTTCATTGCTCAAGAGAACACCAACAAAACCCTAACTACCAGCCCTTTCAGCAACACCCGTGAAGCAGATGAAGTCTCACCCGAGGTAGAGGCAGGGGTGGTTGCATGACTCAGGTGTCTGCAACCTTAACTGGGACACATATCTATGAAAATACTACTTACAGTGCACTTATCATCAATCAACCATTAATATTCAACCCTTATTCTACTTCGCAGATAGCATAGAGAATCGCAATATTCACTTAGATCTAAAACATCTCATCACTTAGAAACAATAATATATTAGGTCAGATTTGCGTGGTTCATCCCCACCCTGGGGCTACATCCACCAACTCTTCTTCTTTATTAGTATCTTCAATCATCAGTTACAGCACAGAGCACAAAACCCCTTCTTTGCAAAGGACAGAAGATATGCATAGCTCACTAGATCCTTCTTCCTTACACTTCAACACAAAGCCTCTTACAACAACTTGCACTTAGCCTTGCAAGATTCTTATGATCATGCACAGAGAATTTACAATCCACTTCCGATCTCACAGATCTAACTATTAGCACTAAGTCGTCTGCCATGCATCACATAGATGCACTACCACTTCTATCTAGCCTAAGCATCTATTTATACATTACAAAAGTGGGCCTAAGAATGGGTAAACCCACGGGCCGACATCCCTTTCCCATTACATTAACCCAAAAACCCTAATAGGGGCCCAAAAGTGGCTCACTAAAAAAATATCCTTACAACCTATGGCTAAAAAATGTTTTATAGTTCTTTGTTCACTGTTTACCTTGGTTTGTTCAAGCTCCACTTTGTTCATTTGTCATATCTCTCTCATATGGTTCATATATTATTTCATTGCATATATAACAAGGGTTGCATGGCAACTTAGTCCCTACCAAGTAGATTTGGAAATGGAAATGATAGTTTTATTATGGATCCTCTAGTTTCATAACCTTTGTACTTGAAAGATCCAGTCAGTTGGTAATTATAGGTAATTATGGTTGAATATGTGATCACCAAGAGAATATTTTAGGCAATTGTTGTATATTTTTTTAGTAAAGGTATGGATATTGTTGATACTGAGAGGGGGGCGAATCAATATCAAGTACAATTTAAAACCTTTTTCAACTTATACTTAAACTATTCAACTATATCCAATGAGAAATGAACAATAGTATAAGAGTTACACCAATACACCACAATACACCATGCACAATATATGAGAAATAATCAATAGTTATT
>SNQJ01S0124702.1:3177-22015 GCA_010110895.2 Picea sitchensis | reverse complement strand
AAGGAGAGATCCTCAAGATGAGGTCAACCTCTATATTTTGGTCTTCAAACATTGGTTGAAAGTTGATGAAGTGTAGCCTAGCCTTCCAAGGCTCTTTGATCTGCTCCTTTGAAAGTGGAATTCGAATTTGATGATGTGTGCCACAAATCCCTATCATTTTGCCCTTGAAAATCACCAAATCTAGTCAAAAATTCCCTTTTGACTTTCATCTCCAAGAATGGCCTTCAGATTTTGATTTGATAATTCATAACCAGCTTATTGAAAAAGATTTCAAACCATTCAAACCCAAAAAATCTTGATCTGGGCGAAAATTTGGCTATTTTGGCCGTGACAAGATTTCAACAACTAACTTACCCGAAAATCTGCTCCTTAGCTGTTGAAAGGCGGAGCTTTCAACAACTAACTTACCCGAAAATATGCTCCTTAGTTGTTGAAAGGCGGAGCTTTCAACAGCTAACTAGTTATAATTCTGCCTTCTGCGCTCGTGAAAGCGCAGATTTTTTCAAAATCAAATTTCTCAGTCATGGAGAGTTTGTTTTGCATGCTTAAATAGTCGATCGACATCTACAAATCCTGAAATTTCCAATGGTTCTTTCATATCTTCATTTGGATCTCATGAAGCTATCAAAAATTTCCCTACAATATTAGGCATCGTTCTTACAAAAATGTCGGTGCGTTTTTTATCGCTAACAGAACCAACCATGATTTTCCATATTTATAGTTCCAAAGAACACATGATTTAACAACTTTAGGAATAACATAACTATAGCTATACCCTATATCAATCAAAAGAGAAATATATTTCTTGGCAATATTACCTTCAGTTTCCACCACCGACCATTAATGGTCTACTTTTTTATCTCTAAAGAAACATACATTCTAGGAATGGTCCTTTCTATGCCATTTATTGTTTTATCCCCTTAAATGTTGTGAACATTCTCTATATCCTACTATCTATGGGGACAATTTCTCAATAAACTATCTCCCCCACATCCCCAACATTTCATAGGTTTTCTTGGCGACTTCTCCATTAATTCATTTGTCTTATTTCCACTATGTTGGGCAACTTTGTTGGAAAGTCCTTGATTGATTTTTATATCGCTAAGGTTTGAATCCCTTCTTTCTTTATCCAATATTTTCTTTTTTCCTTTCCTTCCATGCCTTGTTGATATCTAGCTTATTCATATTATGTCCATAGTAATATTTATCTTTTCTGATTATCTCAACAAGAGTTTCAGGCTCATGTAATTTAATGTTGTCCCTGTAAGATTGAGGTCATCCACTTAATAAGTGTTGGAGTTTTACCTAATCATCCCTAAGATATTTAACATACTTTAGTAGCTCCAAAAATTTATTTTCTTACTCATCCATAGCCATATGTCCCAACTTTAGTTAATGGAATTCTTTGATATTTCCATCACAATACTTATCTAAAAGATATCTCTGTTGAAAGTGATTTTTGGACTTCTTCCAAGTAATTTTTATCTCACTGATCCTCTTCACTTTGTTTGAGATGTTCCCACCAAATTGGTTCTCTACCGTTTAAATTAAATATGGCCACTCTACCATTAAATACTTTGAAGTATTTATGTATCCCAAGAATCCAAGCCTCAAGACTAGATTTCACCTTACCATCAAAGGTAGGTAGTTTTACTTTTTTCAATTATCCATTAAAATAATCTTTGCAGTGCCTCGTATTCCTCTACTTATGAGAAGAAAGCATTGAAATGTTATTTATTGAATATTCAGAGGTGGTTGTCCCCTTGTCAAGGGATTCAAATTGTGTATATTTCCCACCATTATACATCCGATATTTGGTACTTTGAGACCTTTTTCTTGAATGATTCTTACAACATTTCTTGAAATATATCCTTGATGTATTTTCTTCTAAATTTGTATCAAATTTTGTTGTAGGTGTTGAAGGGGTTGGATTCCCAAATCTCAAAAGGAGGGATTAAACCCAAGGAACATTCCCAATTAGACTTTTCCATGTTTATATGGAATAATCCTCTACATTATTTCCTAGTTTCCTTTCAATGGGATTTATGAAAAAGGTTTAATTTTTCTTTTAATTTCTATTTTTATATTTTTACCTGTTAAGTAATAAATGAAAAGAGGGAAAAACTAAGTTACGTGAATGGAAAAGAAAACTATTTTTGAGATATAACTGATCCGGATTTAGGAGTGGAACGAACTGATTAACAAAATGAATACAATAAACACAGAGATATGAATAACAACATAGATATCCAGTGAACAATATCTTCTATTGAATAAATGAAATAGGCTGAAACTGTAAAACTGCAGAACTAAAACACTTGCTCGAATGGTGGTAGTTATCTCTAAGAAGAGATGCGGTTGTTACGCGCATCCATTTGAGAAGAATGATTACAATGAGGCTCCAGAGGCCTTTTTAATATTACTCATGAATGTCAAACCCTAGACATCCAAAAACCTAACCTTAGGAGATGAAACACCAAAAGTTATGTGGGCCCCTATGGGTAAGTAGGTACCTCAACTTCCCAGGGTCGTAAATTTTGCATACGACCTCCTTTTTAGGTCGGTGATAGCCCGTTGGAAAGGTATTTTCGATAAATACACATTATGTTGTCCAACTCTAAATTTGTCTACAGTTTGACTGTGGCGAGCCAAAAAAAACTGTTTAGGGCCCCAAAACGGCCCTGGAAGTACAACAAGATGTGTTGACATGAAAACATACAAAAGAATCCATTTGGATTAGGTGGGAGGCCACAAATATCCACTTGGAAGATGTATAGGGCTTCATACATCCCCAGAAGTGTAGAACCCTCAATGATAAAGAAGTACAAAATAATGTGTTGAACTAAAAACTATCAAGAGGAACCATTTGGAATAGGTGGGTGGCCACCAATATCCACCTGGATCAATAACACTAAAAAAAAGTACATAGAAATATTTTTGTGATTCTGTTAACCTAAAGGATTAATCATATAGGAAATACTACTTCTACATGAATATTTTCAGGAAAAAGGAAGTTAACAACTACAAGAAAATATATCTATAGGAAATAATAAAGAAACTACCATTTCATCCTTACTCATCTACATAATTAATTCTATAGCAGATTATTGAATGAATAGCAAATAAAAGACAACAATAATGATTAAAAAAAACATTACATATTTTCCAAAAATTTATAAGCAATCATTTCAAATATGAACCAAGATATCTTAATCATATAATAAAAAATCCTTACAATATGTCATGATAAAACAAGTAATAGTAGAGTAATCCATTGATTGAGTCATTCCACAATGATCCTTCAACAAAATTCATTTTGGCCTCAAGAAAGGATTTTGAATTAAAGTTAGAAATAATTCATAGCATTAGTCTTTCACCATACTCTAGAAGCCAAAAATCCCACACAATGCATTTGATTATATATTTATACATTCAAAAATTGGTTATGCTTCATGACTTAACCCTCAGGTGAGCTAGGGGTTAAGTATTTTGAATTTTATTGGTTGTAATTCTCCCCTTGGTAAACAAATAATTACATAAAGTTTTGTTGGGAAATACGTGGTGTTTCCTGGATGTTCTCAAAATATGAAGTTCGTGTGCAAATATTTTAATGTACTTTTCTATATTGGGAAAAGTGCACTTCAATAGCATTGCCTTGTAAACTTCAAAAGTCAAATATTTATATAGATGGCTCTGATCTAGAATACAGATTCTTCTAACCCCTTCCTTGTGTTTCTAAATTTCTTTTTCAAACTGATTCAAAACCTGTGCAACTAGGAGAAAACATTTTGGAGGACCAAAATTAGGAATTTTACATTGTGATGTGGTGTCCTCAATCAAATCCTATATTTTGATGCAAGCAAGCCATTCCTCATCAAATTGATTATGGGACTCATGGGTGATCCTTCCCCAATAATTAATGTCTGTCTCTTTTTCAACAATTTGATATTATTCTCCTCATGTCACCTACTTTTTTGTATTTGTCGATGAAGTTTAGTTGATCCTGAACTTTTCCTTGTTGTTCCATCCAGATCAAGTTCTCTTTATATAAATGAATAGTTGCATATTTATTTCTTGTAGATTGAAAACCTTGGAGATAAAATGTCTTTTAATTTGAATATTAATATTATCCTCCTCCAATATTTCTTCCACAAAATTACTTACCAATCCCTAGGAATCTCTGTAATATCTCACTTGGTTTTCTAACAATGATATTTGTTTTCCCAAGTTTGGATATGTTTTTCTTAAAACCTAAATTTTTCCATTGTGGCATGAGATATATCCAACCCAAGTGATATGAGGTCATTGAGTTTATCCCTTTTGTTGATTGATTAGGTTGGTTGTCATTGATGTCAACCCTTGAAGAAAGTTTGGTAACAAATTTTGGTAGCACAAAGGTTTGGGTAATGGACCCAAGTTTGCTTGATGCATAATGGTATGAGTTTTGATATATTTTCAGGTAATACTATTCTATATGGATAGTACATGTCATGTAATTTATTTTGGTATGTGGAACGTCACATAACTCCTCACGGTTTGAGAGTTATGGCCTTATGAAGTTGGAGGACTCTCATATGTTGGCTTGAAACCCCAAAAGGCCAAAGAAGTCAAAGTGCTTGCAAAGAAGAAATTATTTAAATAATAAAGTGAAGTGAAAAAGTCAAAGAGGATTATTTAAATAATAAAGTGAAGTGACAAAGTCAAGGAGGATTATTTAAATAATAAAGTGAAGTGACAAAGTCAAGGAGGATTATTTAAATAATAAAGTAAATGGAGAACTTTCTAATTATGGAAAGTGGTTAGAAGTGGGTTAGCCCTAAAATAAGTAAATTTGGTTAAGATGGTTAAAAGGTAACCCCTTGAGGAAGCTACATGAAAGTATAAATAAGAGGAAAGACTCTTTCATTTGAAACACACTTGAGCATATTGAATATCTACATGTGACTGAGGTAACCAAAGGATATCTAAGCCGAATTTTAGAGGGAAGGTGAAGTAAAGAAGGCTGAAATTCAAGGGAGGATAAATTCTTTTGATGATGCTTTCTAAGGTATGTTATTTACAGGTCATCTCACCATTTTCGAAATAATTTTTTTTCTATAATGATTCAGACTGTAAAATTGGGAGGCCATTGAGGAAACATATCCAAGTAGTTGTGGTACGAATTTCATCRTGTGGGTCTTTGTATTTTTGGAGTTACACTCTGTGGAAAATAGGGTTTGTTGTTAGTCCTGAAACTAGTCTAAAACAGGTGTTTCAGGTAAAAACGTCATAACTTCTTAATAATAGATCCAAATTCAGTCAGAATGGATGTGTTGGTTAGAGTACAGTCTGTAGTATTATGTGTACAATTTTCAGATCCATACAACAAATATTCTGTGTGGGGCATGCTCTACAAGTTCACTCTCTAGAATAAGCAATAATTCAACAAGGTATGCCATTTTTCTATAACTCCTTTTATGAGAGGTTCCAAGTAGTGACACCTAGAGGAATTGCATAAAACACACTGAAGAACATTGTGTACTATTTTCATATATTTATTCATTACAGGTACATAGTTATGATTATTTCAAGTTAGGGTTGTTGACTAATCCAAAACTAGTCATGTGAGACTAAAGTAACGTTTGATGAAACGGCTAGTCTCTTTTTGTTAAAGTTAAGGAAGGTTTGCAGGTTGAGGTATAGGTTGGTTCATGATTGATGCACTTGTTTATGGTACAAGTTGATTATAGGTTGAGGTATAGGTTGATTCATGGTTGATGCATGGTTCAAGTTATTGGTACAGGTTGTTTGGTGCAGGTTGATTGGTGCAGGTTTAAAGCAGTATATATCATAGTGATAGTGTGTAAGTGGTTCCATCATTATACTTATATGTCAGGGCGGTTGGACGGGGTAAGAACAAGTGGTTGTAGCCACCTTCCGGTTGTAGTCGGAGAACATAGGGGGTTGTAGTCAGAGAATTGGGGAGTTGGAGCCTGAGAAACTAGGGGGTTGGAGCCTCCTTCCAGTTGCAGCTGGAAAACAAAGGAAGTTGGTGCTTCCAATGAATGTAATTATTTAAGAAATATAAGAAAAATCATTATGTGGTTTTCTCCTGCTTTGGGTTTCCACGTAAAAACATTGGTGTACTGTGTATGTGTATGGTTGTTCATTTGTTCATTGTTTATTTACTCTGCAAATATTGGATGATAATTCTACATTGATATAACACTTGCATTATATGGTTAAAAAGGATTGCATTGCTCTATTANCAGTAATCCAACACCTTTTTGTATCCATTACTTGTTCCTCAATGGTAAATAGGATAGTAATGTCCAGATCCATTTTCTTCCTTTTCTAGGTATGTTTTACAATAGCCTATTTTCTTCGATTATAAGAAATCATTTCTATGTCTACAACCTCTTCCAAGGGATTATGGATTGGTTGATATCCCTGTAATATAATATTCTCTAGACTCCTTGGATAACACTAGATCCATACAATTTATTTTCACTTGATTATACCTAGCTTAGGGAAAATCACATCCTCCATGGTCATATATATGAAGCTACTAAGATAACGTGTTGTTTTTTTGTGTGGTTGTTGCTCTTTTGGTTTTTTTATTTATCACTCTTTGTGACTGGATGATTGTTGTGTAACAATGGAAGTGTACTCTTGATCCTTTCCTTGGTCTGTTGCTTCATGTTGAATATTTTATTTATCTTTATTTATCTTTTCTTCTTCTTCTTCTTGTCTTGCCTCTTCTATTTCTTCTAATCTCTCTTTTTCTCTTCTTTTATTTTCCTCCTTCAATATTTGTTCTTATCCTACTTTTTTCTCTCTTCATATTTAGCTTGTATTTTTTCCTTAAGTCCTTGTGATATTTGTCCCTTGATTTAGTTGCAATTCTTTCCATTTCTTCCATCAACTTGGAGTCTTCAAATTGTCTTTTTCTAATATTGTCTTATGTATTATTCTTTAGTTCTTCTTCTTGATGTTTCCCTTTATCTTGTTTTGTTCTTTCACTTAACTCTACTTCTTCTTTCATATTGTCTTCTTCAACTCTTCTTTTTTCTTGTTTTTCTTCTTTCATTATTATTTTTCATCCATAAGTTTTTTTCTAATCACCTCCATTTGGTCATCTAATTTCATACCACAAAAGGATGCAAAGTATTTAGATTTCAACCTAAGTTTCACATCTTCCTAATCATAATCTGAATCTTTAACACCAGCTTTAAATCCGACACTAGCTTTAGTCTCTTTTTTTGGTGACATAGTCCCTCCTTTATTAATAATTATCTCTCACAAGGATGAGGTTTGCTCGACATGGATCAAACGTAAACAATCGATTTTGACAGAACTATCCTACAAAAAAATCATCCCTTATTGGACAATAGATGAGATATTATTGCTTCCTTCTTTTCCAACATTCTCGCCAATACATTATCCTTATTTGGAATTCTCATATGGGATCTCCCTATCCCATTTCTCATGACTTTATGTCCAAGTGAGGGAAACCAAATCACTATTCTTAGAAACTAGACCAAAAGTATGATGTTTCCTAAATTGGTCTTGAGGAAACCTATACTCATTCATGGCATTGGCTTCCTATGTTGTGTGTTGAGCATTTTCTATCCCATAACATCCAAGATGAAAATTATATGCAATGAAGGTTCTCTTTTTTTCATCTTTATCTAGAGAAGCATTGACTCCTTACGTAATGGTTTGGTATGAAATTTCACTCAAGACAAGTATGATTGGCATGACCTTAGGTAACAGGTTGATTTTTGCAATTGCACCATAGATTTTGAATCTTCCTAGAGGTATCAGTTACGAATGCATTTAATCAACATCATAGCTTCCTTGGTTAGTCTTGGGCATTATTTACAAAAATAATCATATACAAGGGTTCTAAAAAGAAGTCACATATCCTAGCACAATTATTTATGTACTTTTTCTCAAAGATAAGATAGCAATAAACATGAACTAGAGATTCAGACATATGCCAAATCCAATTCACTCCAGGGAATATATTGGTAGCACAAACCACATTCATTAGCTATATTTCCATGTAAAAATTAGGCAATAAACATAAACTGGAGATTCAGACATATGCCAAATCCAATTCACTCCAGGGAATATATTGGTAGCACAAACCACATTCATTAGCTATATTTCCATGTAAAAATTAGGCACTGCTCCTAGTTTGTATTTTTCCTTAGGTGCTCTTTCAATCATCATGTTCAAAGAATGAGATAATATTGTTATGTAATTAAATACATGAGGAAGTGGGGGGGTTATCTACGATAGTAACAATGGTATAAGCCAAGAGGGGTGGTAGGATTGGGGGGGATTATCTATGATCCTGACGGAATAGAAATAACATTGTTCCCATGGGAATTGTGTCGATCAACTAATAATCAGAACGAGGCATTAACACTATAAATGGGACTGAAATTAATCAACTATGATCATTGTAAGGAGGTAATGGTTATAGTATATCCAGAAATTATAATAAAGAGAGTAAGGAAGCAATCTAGACATGGTTAGAATAACATTTCTAAGATATCTAGAGAATATTAAATTAAGAAAACGTACTCAAGAATGTGGAATACTACAACATCTTAAGAAACCTGAATCGAAAAGAGGGTAATCTGGTTAAGGAAGCATGTGGCCTAGAGCAAGGTGTGCTAAAGAACAATCACATTTTTGAGTTTAAAATACTTAAAAATTATGACTAGAAATGTAAAATTTGTTGGGGGGGCTCCCCATTCCACTTTACGCAACTTCAAGAATTTCAAAGTAACTCAGCAAGCACATGTGTTATTGGTTCAAGGAGTTACCTCGCATGATGTCTTCCTCATGTCATCCCCTGTGTACTTCTTATTTTTCACTTGGATGAAGCATGGGAAAATTTATTATCGATCCCTTCACTTCATCATTATCGCAGGTGGGATATTTCTCTCTTGTGTTTGTATCCAGGATCTCATGGTAACCAGGAATGTTTTCTTTGGATTTCATGATGGTGTATATTATGTGAAGTTCCTTCTTGGTCGTCATTAGGTCCTTCCATGTATACCTTTTTGGGTGTTTGATCTGTGGCGTAGAGTTATTTGGGATCAAAATTTTCCACCCTATTTTGGGAATAACACCCATTTCATCTTCCTCTAGAGTTTCTTTTGGTGTGCTTCCTAGGTTCACTAGTCTATATTCAAGTTGGATTTTGGAGATTTGTCAAAAGATAAAAATGATTTTTTATATATATAGGTGGCGGTTACAATGTGGCACAACCACAAGCATAAATGAAACTATAATGTGTGTGAATTCCAGGAGATAAAGAGAGGCAAATGAGAATACAAGAGTATTGAATTATGTTTAACAAAGATACCATTGCTTGCTTGGAATCTTGGAGTTGTGTGTGGGATGAGACTCTTGACAAGGAAATGTGGTAATCATGGAGGCAATCAAAAATCAATAAAATCAATTCAAGAGTTGATATAGGAGAATAAACCACTCAAACATACTCTAGTAGAATTGATGGATTTTCAAAATATGGCCCATAATCAGGATCTCAACTCGGTAGGTTCAATTGCAAAGAACGATGGAATCATGGTCAACAATTTTCCATAGGACATTTATGATACAATTGGTAAGAAACACGTGGATACTAAACTCAAACTCTCCTAGATCATTTTTTTATGCTTTTAAAGTCTCTTTGTTGCTTGGGGTTTATGTTAGAATTTACACTTATAATTGTTTTAGAAAAACATCGGTTTAGCTATTGTATTTCTCGATAGGAAGGTTGAAATATTGTATCAGAATAGTTCTCTTCAACTACATTTGATTTATTGATGTATTATACTATCGTTCAACTAGGATGTAGCATTTTCTTAATATCAATTCAACCTTTTCCGCTAAAAAAAACAATGGTATAATCCAAGGGAAACCATGCATCTTTGAAGTGAGTACAGTTGTACTCATGATACAATCTACATATCAGATACATTGTGTAAAAATAAGGTTCCAACATATTTTTTTATCACATAAACACCATCATTTTTCCAAAGAATCTCTTGTCCTCTACCCACTAGCCAGTGAACATTTTTTTTTGGTGTCATGCTCTTTATTGAACTACTCTACAAACCCTGTTATCATGTGTTTTTTAGGTTGCAATAGTTTGTCCTATTTTTCTAATTAAGAAGGTTGGTAAGATCCTATGCATCTACCCTCATTTAAAATAGTTCTATGATTCCCATCTCCATGAGATATAATCCAATCTAGAGCCTATGAGCAGGGCATGATTGGGGTGCTTGGTGCAATAGATTGTAAGCAATATTTCTCGATGTTTAAAAACAATAAGTCATATGCATCCTTCATCTGAGGATCTCTTGGAGTAATAACATCGATATAATCCCCTTCGTATAATATTCTATACAACTCTTCCAACCCCGTAAAGGGCATATTAGGTCCTACATGTCATTTGTGTCTTTATAGATTAGTTTCAATGATTCTTATTCTAACCTAGGAATTTGGATAACAGGAATGAATTGTTCCTAGGAAGATTAATTTCAATATTCCCATGTTCATCTTGTTGAAATGGATACTTGACACTGAGAGGGGGGGTGAATCAATGTCACAAAACTTTGGACATTTTTCCACTTTTCACAAATTAATTGAACAACAAATATTTATTTCATTTTCTCAATCAATATATATATATATATATAAGAATAAATACTTTGTTTATTTATTTAACTTGAATGAATACATTACATCAATATTTGAATATCATCTTCAAACAATTATGAGAGACCTATCTCTCTGTTACAAGACCCAATTTGTAGTTCTCAGATCCAACTGAGAAATGAGGAATCCAACCCTCATAACAAGTCCCAGCTTGTTGATATTAGATCCAACTGAGATGTGAGGAATCCAATCCTCATACAAGACCCAGCTTGTAAACAGGCACCAACCTGATAGAATGAACCTTCATTCAATCCATTATATATAAATATATATACTTCAACAAATTCAACCATTCTTTCTTCTCACCATTCTTTCTTGTTTATATAGTCTTCCAACTGGTGTGAATTTGAATCATTGTCTCTTTTTATATTTCAACCATTGTACATTTTCATTTAAATGTTAATATTAATCTTTAAATAATATCATTTTTTATTTTATTCTTTATTCATAATGCTCATGAATTAACTCTCTTTTAATCATGACTTTGTGTCAATTCTTTTGTCTTCGTGAGTTGATCTCAGACCTGGATCGACTCATTATATCATACTCATGATTCTGTTTCATTCTCAATTCACCAACAAATCATATTTGATCTTTTATCAATTCTCTGTATTGTTCTAGTGTTAACTCTCTATCGAATTAAATATGTATGAGGAGCTTCCTTCAAACCATTTACATCTGACCATATGTGCAAAACCATGGGCTCATTGATTTAAGTGCTACCTATTATTTCACCCTTATTTCTCTATTCCATACAACCACAGGTGGTGACCAGATGGGCGATGAGATGGGTGACTATCGTTACTTCAGGTCTTCGTTCTTCGCAACTTCCATCCTCTTTACAAATCTCCCGAATAAAATGCATGTGTCCATAATATTCAATGATTGAGAACTCTCTTTGAATTAGATCAATGGTTAGCATCACTTCATGGTTTACGCTTATTATACCCTTCCATTGTACTTGATCAACAGTCGATAACGCTCCCGAATTAGATCGATGGTTAGATTTTATTTGCACAATGAACGGTTCTCGTTTATTTCAGAACTTCAGGACTTCGGGAATTTGCTGGTGGTGAAACTCTCGAAGTAAAAACTCTCGGAGTGATATAACTTGCTGACATCACTTGTTGATGTGGCACCAACTGAGTGGCTGCCACATGTCACTTAGATTTGTAACTTATGCATACCTGAAGTGTCAACTGCACTTTGACACTTGTCATCATCTGATTGCGCCACATGTTCTTGTTGACATATATCTCCTCATGTGGCACACGTTCTTCTCTTGGATCTAACGGTTGTCCTAACTCCTGAAATGTATCTCAGATAGACGACTGAGAGTGACTTTAGAACTTTGGCCTTCAGGTGAACTCATATGTTCTGAATCCTTTTTCGTCAAAGTGGTTAGCGCCGAAGTTGAAAATTATTTTGATCCAACGACCATCATGTATTGTCCATATCTGATGGTCCTCATTTAACCCGAAAAATATTAACTCAATCCAACAACTATCAGGAATTCAGGTATTCAGGATCTCAAACATTTTTCCTTGCTTATCCTATCCTTCTACTTTCCTTGATCCAATGGTCGAGATATTTCCCGAAGTGTTCCTCAGAACGGACGACTTGTGTCCACTTCGGGACTTCGGCCTTCGGGTAATATTACTTGTTCTCAACCCTTTTCTGCCGAAGTGGTCAGCACTGAATTTTACCACTGCTACCTTAGCGCACTCTGAATAGATCAACGATTGACAGGATTTCCATGCTCTTCCTCTGATCTGACGATTGACAGAAGTTCATGACTTCGGAACTTATGTTAACTTCGCCTTTCTTACTTATCGTTTTACCCGAAGTGAGATTACCCAAAGTGTAACCTCCTCACAACTTTTTACCCGAAATGAATGTTGTTCGTTGATCGTGATATTAGATCGATGACTCGATCTATCTGCAATGTTTCTTTTCCTTGGTTTAAATCCAACGACTCTTCTTTTTCCCAAAAATTTACCTATGATATGATGGCTTTCGGGAATTCGAGTTCTTGGGGACTCTAGCTAAAACCTTACCATATATATCTACTTCATATCGAATAGTCAGAACTTTTTCCGAAGTACTCCTTAGATAAGACGGCTCAAGTTTACTTCGGAACTTCAGCTTCGGATAAAATTCCTTCATGCACATTTCCTTCGGTCGATTTTACCCAAAGTGGTCAATGTCAGGTTGACCATTCATATGACACTTCCATGATCTATGGTCCATGACTTACTCTATCCTTCCACTCAACTTGATCCAACGGTCAGGAATGCTCTCGGAGCAGATCAACAATCAGGGATGATTGTGGAGTCCTCACTAGCATGATGTTTAAAACTATTGTCGATCTCGGCAATGGAAACTGCTCATTTGGTAGTCACGGTAATGATTCCAACCATAGATCTATTGGCGGGTGACGATCAATGGTCTAGAATGATTGCAGGATTGTAATTAATACGTTGTTTAATTCTCCCTCCACGCTCTACAATCAATCCCTTCCTTTGATCTGGTTCTTTCATATCAAATGGTCATGACTTGATCTGATCCTTGACCAGTCCTCCAATGGTCCTTCTCTTGTAATATGATGGTATAGACTAATTGTGGGATTGGAATTAACGTGTTGTTTAATTCTCCCTCTGTGCTCTGCAATCAATCCCTGCCCTTGATCTGGCGCTTGTGTATCCAACGGTCACGACTTGATTTGATCGTGTTTCTACAATGTGTTTTTCCTTCGGATCTTTGATCTTTTCATACTCTCTGAAATTTTCATTCTCTGCTAAATGTTATACTGTTGACATCAATGACAATTTCATCAATGATAACTCAACAATGACAATTTATCATAACAACTTATCATCACATCACAATGACATCGATTGTTGACATCAATGACAACATATCAATGACAATATGTCCAACACATCTTGTTCTATGTTTTCAAGCACGAGTTGTTTTCCCTGTGTAGATTTCCTTGGTTTTCTAGATGAAGACCTCCTAGGAGACATTGTATCCGAGAAAAGAAAATAAATTGGATATTACAAAATAGATTTTCTAATATTCATAGAATTTAGTATTTCTAAATTAAGCTAATTCTAAGCGATTGTTTTCTTGGTGATCTATAATTTACAAAGGCTTTGACAAATAAAATGTTTGTTTTCCTCTTAGAAACAAAACTTATACTTTTTAATTTTAAAATTGATGTTGCAATATAGTCATTCATTTTGAAAACTGGAAAAGAAGGGTTTTTTTTAAGCATACCTGGATGATGAGATAAAAATATCCTACACAGAAAATGCAAATAGTGTCAGTGCCTCTGAGCTCTACAATCAATCCTTAGAAATTTGCAAGTAGGATGCAATTAGATTAAGTATTACAAACAATGCTCTAATATGAGAATGTGCTTATGCGTCAATGAACATAACTCAAATGTGATTTAATCACAGTTTGCAACACAAGATTTACTCAAACCAAGAAAGTTAAATCTTAGCCCAATAACCCCAAAATGTCATGGAATTGGACACTTTGTAGAAAAACTACCAAAATCTTGCACCATGATGACTTAAATGGCCCTGAACGATATCAGATTCTATAAAATCTTTGAAATTTAACCCGATTTGACATTCCAATCATCAAATTTTATAAATTAATGGTGATAGTACATGTCTAAATGGTCATCACTGTGTGATTTGAAATTTTGATCAGAGGAGAGTTATCACTTTTGGTTTTAGTGAAAGTTTCAAAGTTGAGCATGCATGTGAAATGGACCTTTTAGTGTATCGACACTCATCCTCAAAATGAATTTCATGTAAAGTTGAAAGGAAGAGTGATCACAACAATTCTTAAAATTTGTGTGAAAACATGGTAATCGACGAGTTGGGAAACTTTCTTGGACAAAAGTTTGAAATCACAACGATAAGCTTTACCAAGCACATTTAAAACTTTCGTTGTGGGGAAACACAAATTTCAATTTTGAACAAATTTTATGGTTAACCTTGATGAGTGTTCATCGAAGGCACTTTTGACTTTTTAAAATGTTTCCTTTCAAAACTTTTCAATCATAAGTTCTAAAACTTTCTAACGACACAAAGTTGGAAAATGCACTGATGGTCAACACTCATTTAAACTTTTGCGTGCTATTATTGGAAAACTTTAAAACTTTTTGAAAAACAAAAGTGAAAAGAAAACACTGATAGGGAGATTTTATCGGGGAAATTTTAAAATTTTCATCAAGGTTGTTACTTATGGCATTTGCGTCATATCCCTAAATATTTTGTATATCTTCCATGGCAACAATTTCTCAATTCTAGAAGACCATTTTTCTTTAATTCTGATTGGACAATAATCACTCTATGTAAAAACATAATTTGTTAGCTTTAGCATGACAATAACATATCATTCTAAAAATCCACAACTATTGTTGTTTAGGTTTTCATGCTATTGTTTATGTCTTTGGAACCATACATCCTCGATGCTCTAACCTATGCTCTCATGCCAATTTTCAATGGACCTCTTACTAATATCTATTTTAAATCTCTAACATCAATTTAGATTTAGGAGAAACATGATATATGAAATTTCACCAAGCAAACCAATGTCACAAGGCAACGTCAAAGGAAGATATGCATGTTATAATGACACTCATAATACACTCAATTATATAGATATTTCAAAATTCCACATTCTAAAAGGTGACCTTCAACACATCTAAGACTTCAACAATCAAATACTAATGAAAAAACAATATAATCACATTCATCAATAGTTAGACACATTCATAATACTTGCTAGATAATCCCAACTCTGTAATCCTCTACACTCCTACTCATACTTGAGAATTGATCATTGAATGACCCACAGAAAAGGAAGTTTTTCATCCAATAAAGTAAGCTTAAATATTTTTTTACAACATAGTGTTGTGGCTACAACAATCCCCCCATTTTGTTTTGATTTTATAAGCAAAAGGAAATCCCCCCCACACACCAAAATTTTAGCTCTGGTGACTAATCTATTACTATTCTTATCCCATTGTATATTATTTTACTACCTATGGGGTTAGGGGTTTGGATATTTAATGATTTCGTCTCTTTGAGAAGGCTTTCATTTCTCAAGATTTGTTTATTGGTTGTACATTGTTTTTGTTGTTCTTTGGTAGATCTTTGTTTTCTAATGCTTCTTCTATCCTTTGGCATGCTCCTTGTAAATAGTATTTTGAAACGATTTTACCCATTGATCATGTTTATTGACTCTTTTGAGATAATGTTTGATTGATATTTAACTTCTATTTTTCTATGATGATTTCATGCTTTATCTTGTATCTTGGTTTGAAGTGGTGTTATTGAATTCATGAAGGCACAAGTTATCTCAAAGCATATCGAAGGATTGTCATAGTTGAGTCAAAAAAAGAAGGTATCGATACATGGTATGGTTGAGGAAAGTAAATTGAAGGTTGGTCCTACAAAGTGATTGCACTATTAAGGCATCCTAAGGTCAAGTTTGAGTAGCCTAGGATGACATCTATAATGCATCATTGCTCCTTCTCAAGCAAACTTGGGTAGCATTCCATTGAGGCTCTTAGGATTATTTATGATATTAATTGACCCTTTGAATTTAAGGTTTCATCATTCAAACATTCTTTTTTGTTTCATTCTTTTAATGGTTAATGATTCCATGAGAAGGTGGTGTAGGAAGTTTAAAGCTCAGTCTTATGTGAATTTCCCACTACAATCTAATCATCTTCTTGTACATGCGTATACTTTCACTTCGATTTCATCCTTCTGCTCATCTCTCAATTTTTAGGAAAGTTGGAAAGTTGTCCTATCCATGGGTTAAATTCCATTTCATTAATTGGATTTGAATGTATTGTTGATCCCATTTGATTGCAAGTTTCAATGTCCAATCTCTTGCATTGAAGGGAATTTTATTTTGAGGTCTTCTTGATTTCTTATGCATTGGCTTGAGCTGTTATATCATTGCATCATTAAGAAATGAATAGTTGACCTTAAAGATCATATATCCACGTCGGATCCTTTTTTCTTACTTGATCCATTAATGGTATCCATACTTATGTTTGTGTTGGATAGGTTCTAAGCAGGGTGGTTTCCTCTCTCCTTATTTTCCCTTAGTTTCCTTCTACTTAATGCCCCTAACATTTAGTAATGATAATGTAGACTTGTGAATAAACAAAGCACTAGAATGTGAATCCATTGTCTCGGGATAATGAATTGAAAATCATGATGAAACATTATTACTCTATGTTCATAACATGGTTTAAGAGCTTGGGGAAATGAATTCTAAAGTATATTATAGTGCCACAAGTTTTTGTTCATTTCATATATTTGGCTTCAGCTTTCCATCGCTTGGTTGTTAATATCAGTCTCACGTGGAAGTGGTTTACATCTAAATGTTCGATAACTGAATCACTTCCATCTCTCACACCTCGATTTGCAATATCATCATATCATTAAGGAAGGGGTGTATGTTTTGGATAGGAGGAATGGTTGTTTATTCCTGTAAATCTGCTCTTGGAAATCTGTTGTTTATATTGAATATCTAGAGTTATTCCTGTAAATCTTCTCTTGGAAATATGTTGTTTATATTGTTTTTTTAATCATTTGATTTTTATTTTTTATATTTTATTTAACTTTTATTTTTGGTCTAATTTCCCAATCCCATTGGCCCTCAGACATCGAATCCACATCAGGACAACATTTCACCATGCATTTTTCAGTTTCACACCATTGGGAATTACCCATCAGGGATTGAATTTCACTTTCACATGCACACATTTTCCGAAATCCTAAAAGTATTTTATTTACATTATTTTATTATGATTTTCTGGATTATTTACATCGGGTTGGACACTTACCATTTTGGGAATATTGTTTTATTATTTTTGGGCTTTCATTTCAGGTTTCCATTTCGGGCTTTCCCTTTTGACTTTAGACCTTTGGATGTTCATTTCAAGAGATTTTACCTGCGTGTTGATTTTAATAAGTTTACTTCCAAAATTTACCCATCAAATTTTTTTCCCAAATTACCATTTCAAGATTTCCTTTCTCGAACACCTTCAGACAAATTCTACCTGAACACCTTCGAACATATTTTTTTTGAACACCTTTAGACACATTCTTCTCGAAACACCTTTGAACATGTTCTTCCCAAACCCCTTCATAAACATTTTTACCAAAACCCTTCAGAAACATTTTTCCCAAAACTCCTTTGTATGTTTGTCCCGAAGGTTTTTTCCTGAAATTATTTTCCCAATCGAATTTTCAGACATTGGATTTTCGATTATTTTATTATTTTTTAGATTTTTTGGATATGATTTTCAGACATGGAAATTTTAGGATTTTGAATTTTGGATTATTTTATTAATTTTGTATTTGTATGTACCTTCTTATTTCTATTTCTATTTCTATTTCTATTTTTATAATCTATTTTATGAATTCGGGTATGTACAAAACATTAACAAGGGTTCAACATTCCCTACCTCTCCTAACTCCACACACAAATAACCTTGGGAGGAAAAAACATTATAAGCCCCTTATAATCCTTTTCCACTATGCATGTGCCATAAAACACTAAGCTTATAAGATCAATGGTCCAAATTTACCCTAAGATAAGATCAACGATTGTTGAGTCCACACTTTCGGGAGCCGTATATTGAGTTTTAGGTGGCCAAATTGGACACGAGATGGCACGTTGGAAATATGAGTGTGAGGAACATGATGAAAGATTTATTTTTTCCAATTTGACAACAAAAATGCCCAAAAAAATTGAAGAAAGAGGATACATGATTTTGTTTGGATATTGGCCACGAATCTTTCTGCAACCCATATCTTGAGTTTTCGATGATTAAATTGGGAAAACAAGATCTTGTTGGAAAGCTCGGGACTTGATGAATCATATGAAATAGTTTTATTTATTAATTGACATTTAAAATTTCTTGTATTTTGTTAAGGTCCTAACCCGCACATAGGTAGATCAATGTATTCGGATGTAATAAAGGTCAATATTAATAAGACCTTTCAATAAAATATAATAAGGCGGATGTAAGAAGACCTAATAGAAGCTTTCGCTTCTAGAAGGATCTTCC
>SNQJ01S0124700.1:8291-26560 GCA_010110895.2 Picea sitchensis | reverse complement strand
TAACATAAGTAGAACATATTAAGAAAAAACACCGAGGTTGATCTAAGGGAAGGAGAGAATGCCTAGACAAGAAACTTACCGAGTAAGCAAGATCAAAGAATGACCTAGGAAAGAAACAAAGGTGGTATTTCCTAAGTACTTGATATCAAATGGGATAAACACATTCATATGTCTACAATTACGCAAGGGGATAAACAATGGGTAAATGCTTACACCAATAATATGTCTTGTTTTGAGTTGTTGGGGCCATGCATTACACTAAAAAGTTACTAGACTTCAAATCTCTACATGTTGATTTCACATAGATATGTTTGGTACACTCTCTCTCTCTCTCTCTCTCTCTCTCTCTCTCTTCCAATTATATTTTTCGTTGAAATGAGATACATTATAAGCATGATTTAATAACATACATTATGTACACACTTTGATGAGATTTTAATCTTTACAAAATTCATTTCTCTCTCTTAAGACACATACAAATAAAGAGGATTCTTGTAGATTTTTCCATGCTTCATGAGTGCTTTAATATATTATGTGTTGTTATAACCATTTGATATAATGTATTTTAGATGTTCAAATAATATGGTATGGTGTAGACTAACTTAGTGTTTCTATAGATAATCTTAAGGAAATTTTGAAGGATATTGCATATAAAAATTACTCTTATTATCTTATAGCATCATTTTGTTTATAACACTTGAGTAGAATCATTATAGATGGGTGGTGAGTGCTCTATTGACAACCATATTCCATAGTCATTTTAGCCTAAGATGTGTGTTTTCTGATAGTTTAATGTGATCAATTCTAGTATTGCATTTGTGGTTTTGAAAGTTACTTCATGGAAGTGATTATTTTTTCATGGTTTTATTTACTTGATCTAATTCAAAATAATTCAAAATTATTGTGAAGGATATATTCATTCATGAAATATACATTGTTTAGATATCTAGTTAATTGGATATTGAATAACAAGGGAGTGAATAAGATTTCAAATTATCTACAGAATAATATTTAAAGATAGAATACGATACATCTTGTGCTTGTATAACATTTTAAAAGAGTGAACAAAAATAGTGGAAGTTATACCCCATTCATAAAAATAACATATGTGGACATCAAATATTACAAGTGTTTGGATTTTACACCTTTTTCTACAAGGTGTGGACATTTTTGTTAGTACAACAATGTCCCTTACTACCAACTATGTCAAATTTGAAGAGAATGGGTTATATTGATCAATGAGACAAGCTTGCCTACAAGTACCCGACCCATTATGTTATTGCAACACATGCCCTCAGATATATTCTATAGATGAAATATGATCTATGCATGATAAGGGGATATTTATTCATAATCCAAGAACATACTCAACAAATTAATAATCGCACTTTACAAACAATTTTTCCCAGCATAAGATAAGATCACAAGTCTCATAAGAATACATTAGTCGGTTTTGACACATTGTGCAAGGCATCATACTCTAACATACAACATGCTAAAATGATAAGTTATTCAGAGAACCTTAATCCACTATAAGAGCGCCTGGAAAATATGAGATAGGTCTCGATACAATTGGGGCATTTAAAAAAAATTTAGATAGTGTCTTTGTTCTTTTTAGCCTCCCTTGAAGATCTTTGGAAACTAGGAGATTATTATCAAATTTATTTTGAAGTTCTTATAGCTACGAACACATATAATTCTCATAATAGGTACAATCAACATGTTCTTACAATAAAATAGATAAAATTGTATGTTCCTTTGATTCAATTTGAAATAGAAGAATGGATTTTGTTAAGTAAACTAAGTCTTTATTACATTCCAAAGATTTAAAAGTTCTAAGAAAATCAATATTTAAAATAAAGAACTTGTCTCTATATGAAGTGAATCATTCAATCCTTAGAAAGGAATGAAGCTTGAAATGCACTTCTATATTGATCAATATTTAAAATCAAGAACTTGTCCTCTATCATTCAATCCTTAGAAAGGAATGAAGCTTGAAATGAACTTCTATATTTGAAAGACTTTTAATATTAACACTTATTCTGACTACAATATACATTGATTGAGAAACACTTTATAAACTTAAACCAATTCAAAATAGTAAAAACTCAATTTTTAAATAAATAACCATTAAGACTTTTACTTCAAACCCATAACATAATTTAATCATACCATAAATATAATAATAATAAATTTTACTTTTATTTTTAAATTAATAAATCACCCCAAAAATAATTTATTTATTAAATAATATTGTCAATAAAAATCATAATTTATCATATCATCTTAATTTGCTTCTATTACTTTTATCACGTGTAAACATATTTACATTATATATATATAACCTTTTCAACAATATTTAGTAGTTATTTATAGCAAGTATCACTACTTACTAAAGTAATTGGAAAATTGGAAAACTTGTCTAAAGTTTTTTTCCAGCAAAACAAATTGCTCTATTATATTGATGATATAATATGTTCTCATATCGGATATAAAGGCAGAAAGATAAAAGCTGACAGGAATCTCTCACCAGGTTGTTGGCAAGCCAAGTGAGTTAGCGAGAGATCAATTACATGAGAGTGTAGCGCATTGGAAATTTCATCCAACCATATGCTAAAAAGAAAAAATTACCATGTTGTGTTGTTTTGATACATTTAGAAGACTTTAAGGAACTAGAAAATTTTGATAGTGTGAGTGGGCCCTTGATGGCCATTCTGCCATTGGTTATAAATGAGGAGCCCCGGGATTCCTTGGAGTGTTTCCTTTGATAGTAGATCTGCATCTCTATTGAACTCACGAGAGGTGTGTGTGAATGTTAGATTCTTGAAGTAGTGGAGAAGTGATCTGATTCTATCTTTCCAGACCAAGAGGGTGATGATATTTAGATTGCCTAGGTGATTTAGCCAATCTATGATAACTCTAGAGTCTCCAATCAAATGAAGATTATCTATGTGAAACCTAGAATCCAAGTGAAGAGAGGCCCAGACACCCATAAGTTCTACTCTTGTGTTGGTGCCTATGTCGCAGCAGAGATTCCATTTAAAGATAGAGTTTATATTTCGTTTTATCATTCCACCTGCTCCACACATAGATTTGTTTTTCAAGACTGGCCAACCAACATGGGAGCTCTATGGTGAGTGGCTCTAACCAACCTATGTAGACATTAATTACTGAACATCCAAAAGTTTCACTTTGGTACTTTATTAAAAATAATTTAATTAAAAGTTTTTAATTTAACATTTCTATTATAGTATAGAATATGATTAATTGCATGCATTTGCTACTTGAAAATAATTTTATAAGGTTCTTTATTATATTACATATTTTTTATAAAATAATAAAAAAAAAAAAAAAAAAAAAAAAAAAAAATTAACAAACATAATAATATAAAATTTGGCATATCTTTCAAAGTTGGTTGGAAAGAGTATATAGTTGATACTACCCACAACCAAGTCTCCAAATGAGTTATTGTCAAACACTCCTTTAATTCCAAACACCTAATTTGTTTAAACTAAGTAAAAATTTTAGTCTCTTCCCCTCATTAGTCTTATGGCCTCATTTAGGAAGCTCTTGAAATTGAAAACATCATACACTTTGATCACAAAGATAGCTACAAACTTAGCCAATCTTGAAAACCCACCATTCATCACCTTGGATCATCGAACTTCCTCTATGTAGATTTCATTAACTTGATTCTTTGGATCATTTCCTCATTTCTTCCTTCTAAACTATGTTTTTCTTCGGAACCTAAATGTTTCATTCCCATATGATTCCCCTCACATCTTCCATTTTCTTAATCAACTTATTATGTCATTAATTTCCTCTTATTATCTTTGTTTTCATTTCCTTATTTAAAGCTTTGACTTTTCTCCTCTGGTCACCTTTCCTCTGCTTTAAGTACAAAACATGACATACTATTTTCTAACTTATTAGTTTCATTGTCCCTGATGATGGGTGGATGATGGGTGGAGTGTCCAATGAATGTTTCATAAGCTCGCACACTGTTTTATCCAGAAAATATTCTTAACAATAATATAAAAGTTTAAAATGAATTTCAATCTATATCTTTAGTAGTTTTCATACAAAACATTTAAGATGGACAAATGAAATTAAAATATTATAGTAATAAGTAATATTACATACATTAAGAAATTTATGCATATAGAGAACTGTTATTGAACTATGTAGGGAATTTGTAGAATTAATAAAATGGTTTTCCTGTGTTGTTCGGAGGCAAACCTAATACCCAACACCTTTCTCTATCCCAAGCAACGGATATAGGAAGAAGTCCCCCAAATCAGATCCCCACTTCCATCCCCAGTGTTATCAAAGATATTTCTTGATTTACGTGGCTCAACCATCTTGTTTTAACATTACTCCCACTGTCATTGTCTTTAAACATTGTTTTATTTGACTTGTCATTTTGCTTGCATCCCAATAGAGGAAACCTTCATAAGCATCTATTCCTCTGAAATGAAATTCCACTAAAAGTGTAAAACTATGTCCCTATTGGGATTGGCCCCCAAAGGTTGTTAAATGAAACATTTAGAAAAGCCAACGTTGATAATTTAGAGAGTTCTTTGGAGATTTCTCCATTCAATTTATTTTTGGTGAAGTCCAACTCCTCCAGAAAAAATATCTACTAAAACATGTAGGTATTTAGTTATTAGGTGTGTGTAATAATGTGACATATAATAACTTATTATAATAATATGAATGGTATAGTAACATTAATATTTATACTTTTGAAGCTCTGGTACTTCATTCATTTCCCACCTAGTTTTTTCGTATTGGTTAGTATGTCTAGTTTTATTCAAAACGTTGTTGGTAGTAATTATCGCCCTCACACCTGGTTTCTAAATAAATTGCTGTGGTAGGTGGTAGCTTCCCCTTTGGTCAGTGCTTACAATAGGCTACCTCACTGTTTCCACTAGCTCATGTGAAACTGCTGACACACTAGTGACATGTATCATTTTTGTACCTATAGTAACAAGATTTACTTTTTATTTAAAATATATTTATAAATTTTGAAATAATAATAATAATAATATTTTCAAGCATTTAAATATTTACATATTTATTTATTTAATTAAAATTAAGAAAAAAATAGAAACATTAATAAAATGTAAATTTTTAATTAATGAAAAAAAATATATATTTTCATCCTTCGATACTTAATAAATGAATTACTTAATAGATTTGAATGAGTAGTAGATTTGAAATCTTACACTAATCTTAACACAAATATCAGATGTGCTTCTGAGACATAAGCTTTTTTTTTTCTTTTTTCTATTAAAAAAACTCTTGAAGCAATGTCATGTACTTATCCAAATCCAAATTTCTAGTATCATTGAAAAATTCTACTTAATTTTTTTCCTCTATTCATTATATGGAGTCAAGCATTTTTCATTCTCTATCTCACAATTTTTCAACTATATCACCATCTTTCTTTTCTCCCACCTCCAACCTCATATTCTAAAGAGAATATAAAACCTCATAATATGATGATGTTCTCTTTATTGTCACAATTCTATATTGTTCTCTTTATTCATAATATGATGATTCACAATATGATGATGTTCTCTTTATTGACAAGATTCTATATTTGTTCGCTCATTGAATTAGGGCAATACAAATAGCTAAACAACTTTAAATTAATATCATGATGTTCTAAATTACTATGATGATGTTTTCTTTATTCACGCAATTCTATATTTCTTCACCCAGTGAGTCAAGTCAATACAAATAGTTATAAACTTTAAAATTAATATGATGATGTCTGATACACCATTTCTTCACCCATTAAATCAGGTCAATACAAATAACTTACCAACTTTAAAACACAATAGAAAAATCCATCTATTTATTTATTCATTCCCACTTAAGTCAAATTCAATAATTTAAAATACATTAAAAAAAAATCAACCATTTATTTATTCATTCCCACTCAAGTCAAATTAATAGACATATCTACTATCTCTTTCCAACTGATAGCGTTTGAAGCACAATGGACAATTTTCTAATACAAGGAAATGTTCACTCACTCATTTTTTAATTCGCCCACTCAAATCAAGTCAAGGTACCGATTTATTCGCCCACTCAAATCAAGTCAATTCTTTATCCTATGTACCGATATATTCGCCCCACTCACATTAAAACTCTCTTTATTGAAAGAAAATTTCACCTATCTATTTCGCCCCACTTAAGTCAAATTAATAGACATATCTCTTTTTAGGATTAATTGAAGGCAAGGTACTACAATAAAATGTTCCACCGATTTATTCTGCCCCACTCAAATCAACTCACCTCCTCTCTCTCTCCTGCATGCACCGATTTATTCGGTCTCAACTCCAACTGCTCAATTCTCTATCATCCCCCATTAACCTGATTTATTCACCCACTCAATTCAAATCAATTCTCTCTCCTCATGCAACCGATTTATTCGCCCCACTCCACTCAAATCAAGTCAATTTTATCTCCTCCGTACCTATTTATTCACCCCACTTACATCAAGTCAATTCTCTCTCCTCTGTAATTGCTTTCATAATAATGACACGATTTCCTAACTCACACGTCATCTTTCGTAATCTCCACGCAACACACTTCATACAATTTTGTGAATAAAGGAGAAATCAATAAATCATTAATATTAATGATAGATTAAGTTTTTCACACATTTCCTCAACTCATATAAAGATGAAATTTGTTCTAAGAAACATTACTTTATGCAAATAGATCGAACTCTAAACAGTTTACCATGCAAAAATATATTTGGAGCATATTATAATTCTTATCTTTCAACCCCATTAAATATTTCTAATATATATATTTTTAAAATAAATTAAAGAATTAGCTATAGGCCAGTGCACCTAGCCAATAAGATTGGAGATGATGAAAGACCATGGATCTTAAGAGATCATTATGTGACTGGCATTTGTAATGGTGGATTCTCCTATTCCTCTTTTTTAATTAGCTAAGTATTAATGTAAGAAATATATAGATTATGATAATGTTTTACCAAAGGAAAGTAATATGTGAAAAATATCACCAAAAACTGCGTTAGACCCTAACCAAAATCACCAATGACTCATGGCAGAATATCGATGACATTAAAACTATTGTTCAAACTAAATTTAAGGAAAACCCATGGTGCATAAAGACTAGATGATAAAATAAAATTAAGATATTATAAGGAGGTGGTTAACCCTAATCTTGAAGATCAAAATTATCTCTCCTGCTTTGACTAGCATTAAAAAAGAGAATCAATACATTGCTAAAATTAGAACTAATTTCATGAGCTACATACAGGACTCAATGTTGGACAATCCCAAAACACCTTGGTATGAGAATATGTCACTGCTTAGGGACACCATGAAGGTTGAAGATGAAAAGCACTTTCTTCTGGAGTGTCCTGCATATACCCAAGTTAGATATCAATTTCAAAATATCGAGTGCATGACATTCATTTTCGTCATGTCCCACAAACTTACAAAAAATATACAACACGCTTTCTAGCAGCTGGGTTCGACACTTCCGTGATCGGCACATGGTTGAATGATGACCCATCGCTCAGATTCTCACCATACCTCCCTCACAGGCTAAGGGATTTGAATCTCCGGTGGTAGCCAAATATTCTTTTAAAAAATATGGACACTCATTCTTATGATGGCCTTCTTTTCTAAATGTGGTACACCATACTTCTTGGTGTTTTTCCTTCCCTTTAGCAATCTCCTAGTTCCACCTAGTCAATGTTGCTAACTCCAGGATCTAACTCCCATCCATCCTCACAATCTCCTATAGGGTATGATTCCAACTTCATGGCAATCTCAAATGCTCTTTCCTAATTGCTAATGAATCTCTACTCATCAGCATGGGCGCGTATGTAACATTATTTTGTAATCTTCATGCAACACTTTATTTGTAGGAGAGTTGTTATCGTTATATCTTCATACAATTTTGTGAATAAAGGAATATTAAGTTTTTCACACATTTCCTCAACTCATATAAAGATGATATTTGTTCTAAGAAACATTACTTTATGCAAATAGATCGAACTCTAAACAGTTTACCATGCAAAAATATATATTTGGAGCATGTTATAATTTATCTTTCAACTCTATTAAATATTTCATTGCTGTATTTTTAAATAATTAGCACCTAGCTATATAATAGTAGTGCACCTAGCCAATAAGATTGGAGATGATGAAAGACCATGGATCTTAAGAGATCATTAAGGGTGATCAGTGCTTGCAATGGTGACTTAGTCTTCTTATTTTTTAATTAGCTAAGTACTAATATAAGAAATGTATTGATTGTGATAATGTTTTACCAAAGGAAAGTAATATGTAAAAAATGATTAAACAAAACCTTTATGACTTAGCATAGCTAAAGTAACTATGGAAAGAAAAAAATCTGGGCCTTCCAAATGCATTTTCATGGAGGGTGGTGAAATCCAATCTGTGGTTCATCTAAGATATAATGAAACAATTATAGTGACCTAACCCAAGGTAATTAAATCCAAGGGATAAAACCCTATCTACTTCTGTAAGCCGTACCCACAACTTTAAGGAGAAAGTCTTAGGTAGAATTTCGAATAATAGTCATTGAGTCAGAATTTCATTAATGATAGGTTGTAAATAGTGGTCAATTAAGGTTCACAATGGATAGGACTTATCGCATGAATCCCATGTGTCCCTCAAGAAGGCATCACTTTGAGTAAGTGTCAACTACCTTAAGTACCTGAATACAAGTTCACCCACCAACTAACTTAGGATACATCAATGTTCATGTTTTGTGTAAAACAATCTATTCCACATTCATAAGTGGAGATGATTTTCTTAGTGAACAATGGTATATAAGAAGATAAAGTCCATTGTAATAAATGCATTGGTTATTTATTAATAATAACATCATATGGTGTTATTGTGAGCATCTTCCTTTCGGTTCATTTGAGTGACTCAAACCTATCTAGGATTTCCTTGTTTAATGATCTATCTCATTTTGTCATATGGTATTGGAGTAGGGAAGAGTCTAGAAGTCAAATCCATATCAAGAGTCTCTGGTCTTTGAAAGACAAGGTTTCCAAATTCTATGAAGTTTGCAATCCTGAGAGCCGCATCTCGTAAGCATGAAAACCTTGGGGATTGTTGTTGTATATTATACTAGTTCGAATGTAGTTATACACCAACATAATTTTTTATTAGTTGACCTGAATTTCTAGATCAAGCAAAGAGCAATTTCAAATTTCTCTAATTAGAACATTAAACATGGATATACCCTTAGAAAAATATTATGGCTTCAACTTCTATAGAATCCTACACTAGAAAGTAAAAAACCATATGCAACTAATGAACAAAATCCTGCTGGGAATTGTAAAAGGTATTGAGAAATCACCAACAAATCCAAATAAATTATTGGAATGGCAGAGCAGAGATGATAAATAAAAATATATTATTGACCTTGCTCTCTCAAACTCAGAATTGCATCATATAGATTTGGAAAAATCATCCAATGTAATATGTATTCCAAAATAAGATATTTGGAGCATGTCGGAATGCAAAGTTTTCTTTAGGTTATGGTTATTCGGCTTTAAGATGCCAACTGAAGTCACTATGTTTAGCCACATAAAAAAATATGAGAGCTATTCTCAAACAAGTAGTAGAATTCAATGCTATGGTAGATGAAGATGATGCCAAAGTTATAATAAACAAATATACCATCCAAATACAACAATGTTATTTTTAATTTTAGTTGGATTTCCTTCTCAAACTCTAGAAAATATTATTGTTTCTCTCTAAGTTGAAGAAAAGAGAACCATTGCAGGGCATATAGAAGGTGATACTCAACCTACGATGGAATTATACTCAAGAAACAATTGTATTGGATCAACTAAAGACAAGGGGGAGATGGAATGTTACCATTTCCAAGAAAATGGTCACGTAGCTTAGAATTGTAGATTTTGAGTCAATGATGTTCTCAAGGAAAAATTCAAAGACATATTACATGTAGCTAATGAAACCATTGTTAAAGATCCATTAGATGTTGACAATGGTCATGATATTACTAAAGAAAGGGAATTCTATGCATTTAAGAAGCCCACACTTTGAAGATAGGAAGGGATCTAGTGTAGATATAGCTAAGCATGGATGGTTTCTCAGATAGTTCATGAGTTTGTGAATCTTGGGAATTATACACTTATGAGGGTCATGAGACAACTTGATGGAACATTGTAGTGTAGCTCAAGATGGATGGTTGTCCAATAATTAAAGAAGTGAAGTGGAATCCAGAACTGGTGAATATCCTAAGAGATACACCTTTTATGAGGGTTATGAGGTAGTTTGATGGAGATCTACTTGGTCCAAGAACTATTTTCCAAATAAGAAGCTTATGAAGAATGTTTATTTTGATGCTTTGCCTTTTAGTCATAATGTTTTATCTTTAGTTAGTATGTGTTTATTTCAATATTGTAAGCCTTAATATGGTGTGTGAGCAAGGAAAATTTTAAGGATCCGCACTTATAATAAACTCAGAGGAAACCTTTGGTTAATCTTACTAATTATTAAAATGCAAACTATAAAATGTTTGATGATATTTTTGTAAAAATATTCAAATTTTATCCTAAAGAATTTGGGTGAATTTATTTTAGAAAAAAATGGAATTTCGAGAATATTTTGAAAAATGGAAAATTAGCCCATGGAAAAATTGAGTAGACATTTTGGGAGAACAACGCAACAAACAAGGAAGATTGGACCAAGAAGGAGAGCACACCATATTTAGAGAAAAGCAACAAGACGCATAAGATTTCCATGGAAACTGACGCAGAGGACAAACCTAGCTATGTTAGGGTTAGTGTTTTGGAGTCATATTTCAAGGGTTTAACCCAAATTTGTAATATAAATAGAAGAAGTCTAAGGTAGAATGAGGCATCTATCTAGGTATCAAATACATATGTTAGAGTGTGTGAGAAACAAATCTTTTTTGGAGAGTCTTTTGGAGTTTTCGAGTCTTGGTATTGGTGAGAGTTGTGGAGCTCAGATGGAGTTGGTTTTGAGTTGTAATTGAGGGTCAGGTCGCAATTTGTGGAGATTGGTGTGATCCTGATCCACCTCACTACTCTAAAATATCCGATGATGTTATGTGCGCGATGCTTTTTGATGAATAAGGAAAGAAGAAAAAGATCTCTCGACATAGCCCTGTGGGGGTGACTCATGGTGAAAACTCCTTGTGTGCACGCCTGGAACGTTTTACTCTTTCCAGAATCTCGATTACCACCAAATGAAATGGTTTCACCATAACGACACTAGAAATGGATATGCAAAAATAAAATGTTATGAAATGAATTAACATGATGAATATTGGAACGGAATACATGGTTAAGTAGAAATAAAATTAATAAAATGATCCCAAAATTTCTTCCATGACTGCATTAATACAAGCGCTCACAAAATACCCATAAAGCTATCTCTGGTGATACTGTGTTGTGCACTTTTTGCGCGGTGTAGCCTTCTGGTTTATGAGAAGGGATGATAGTGATAAGGGTTTTGTTGGAGAACCAAGGTAGAACTCACAAATATCCCATGTCCAACATTGACTTTAGGGAAATATTTTGACACTGTGCCTAGGAACAACATTTGAATAGGAAAGAAGATAAAAGTTCTCTCCGGCTAAGAGTCATTGTGGTGGTTGGTAAGAGAATGTTATTGCCAATTTTAGGAGAACTGAGGGTTGGTTATAAGAAATTAACTACAATATAGGAGTCAATCAACATTGTCTCCTATTCCCTACCCTTTTTTGCATATAAATTGACAAGTTTGTCTAGCAACAGGTGCTGTGCTGGACCAACTCATTTTTATAGTCATCAATCTTCTTTTTATGCCGATGATATTGTTCATATGTCAAGGAATCCCTATGACCTCAATTAACATCTTAGCATCCCCAAGGATTTTTTCTCTAGTACAAGAATGATTGTGGACAATCAATGCCTGCCATGGATAATTAACTCCAAATAAGCATCAACGTATGATACCTTCTTACATATGGCAACAATGCCTTGAGGAAGCGCCTTCTACACAGCAATTTTGAAATTTATATTCCCTCACAAGCTTCCACTTGGAACTATAGCAATCACAAAAAGTATAAATGAAGGTGCAGTTTATTATGAGCTTCAAAAGGAAAATAATTGTACCAATGACCTTGAGTATGGGATAAGATAAAGCTCCTCTTTGAAACTCTTGTCACACATGTTATCCTTATCTTGTATGGATGTGAAGTTTTGGGGATGCAGTATCTCTTCATAATCCTATGTTGATAGAACAAATACAAGAATTTTGGCAACCTATAATCTCAAAATTGTTGTAATACACCCTATCCATCCTCCTCATAGAAGTGGACCTTTCGCCCATAGAGAGCACAATTATGATTAGGTACTCCTAAATGTACAAGAACAAGATAAAACAACATGGATAACAAGAGGATACCCAAAATTGCTCCAAACTCTATCCAAAACCAACGACTCCAAGCCGCAGGATGGAAAATATCGATGACATTAAATATTGTACAAGTTTAATTTAAGGAAAATCTATGGTGCATAAAGAATTAGATGATAAAATAAAATTAAGATATTTATAAGGAGGTGGTTAAACTCATCCGAAGATCAAAATTATCTCTGCTTGGGACTAGTGCTAAAAAGAGAATCAATATTGCTAAAATTGAACTAATTCATGAGCCACATATTAGTGAATTTGAAGGTTGACAATCCCCAAAAACACCTCCTGGCATGAAAGAATATACACGCTTTGTGACACAAGGAAGGTTGAAGATGAAAAACACCTCTTCCTGGAGGTCCCCCTACATATACCCAAGTTAGATATCAATTTCAAAATATCCGCCATAATACCCCACCTTCCTAACCTTCTGTCATCAAACTATAAAGGATTCATGGAAAGCTTCTCCTAATGCTTTTGAGCATCAAAATAACATTATAAAAAAATTCAAATAACTTCCTCTTACTCTCTTTCTTCTAAAGTCCTGACAGGACTTCACTTTTGATCCTGACATTAACCACCACCACCAATTTTAATTCATCATCATCATCATTATCATATTTTAAATCATCAAGTAATAATATTATATATCCTATATATATGTTTATAATAAATTATTTTATATTTTGTGAATATGTTCTTTTAATGAAAACATAAAAATCATAATTTTTAAACTTTTATTTTAATTTTAGGGTAGGTTCGTACTCACATAAGGTTCACATTAACGATGTCACAAGGAGTACCTTAACTGTACATTTTATCACTCTATCTTTAATTGATCTTACACCCCAAAGTCAAACTTAATTCCTTTTAACTTAACCTTTAATTTTAAAACTTAATTCATCTTAACCCGGATCTATTAAGAGAAATCAAATATCTTGAGGTGCTCACTTTTTAGAGTGAAAAACCTCAGAAACGTTTTCAAGGTTTGTAACCCCTCAGAGAGTGAGAGTTGATCCCTTTATCGAGCTTCTGATAGATAGATCCCAAGTTAAAATGGATCTATGCTGGTAATAATAGTAAATATACTAAAGTAAATAGTAATAGTGAATACTAAATACTAAAGTAATAGAAGTAATAGTAATAGTAAATATAAGTGCTAAAGTAATAGTATATATATATGTGTGTGTGTGTGTGTGTGTGTGGATGAAAAGGATCAACGTCTTTTAAAGAAAATACTTCATTTAACCAACAACAACCGAATGAGGGGAATGGGCAACGATCGATTTTTCAAACCCTCGAGCAACAACAATGGAGACGTCTGCAACTAAGCTAGGGGGCGTTCAACTTTTTTGTGGGGAGTGCAACTAAACTAGAGGAGGATGGAACCCGAGCTCTATTATTTTGGCCGATTAAAGTTTTTTTTGTTTTTTGTTTCTTCCTACCTGTCTTGTCTTATCGATATTCTTAGCATTGTGCCAGAGTTAAGAGGGTCAATGTTTTTATTTTAAACTATGTTAGTGCGGGTCTGATCCCTCCTTGGTTTTCAGATTGATTTGAGGTTTTTAAGGGGGTTATCAGTATGTCTTTACTATGGTAGGAGGTGCCCTATTGTGGCTAGGCCAGGGTTGCTGACTCACTCTCCATTGGAGGTGCTTCCCGATGGAAGCTGAAGTTAGCGCCCTTATGGGGGCGGCTGACGAAGCCATATGGAAGCAGGTGGGTCTTTTCTCCTCTGTAGATACAGTAGAATTTAATGCCAGCTTTAACTCTCTATGGGATGCAGTTAAGGCTCAACTATCACCTTCCCCTATGGTAAATCGTAAGGAAACTTGGTGTCACCTTTCCTCCTCTATCGATAGAGGTATGGAGTCTAGTGGTTCAAAAAAACGAACAATTGATATCTCTGTGTTTGCTCAAGAGGTTCCAGGGGTGCATGAGGGTGGTAACGAAAGGGTGTTTGGGGGGTGTCTCGGGGTTTTCCTGAGGGAAAGACTATTGGTACTGGCCCTCGAGGGTTTAAACATTGGATCTTGAATAGGTCTAAGCAGAAGTTGATGCTAGAAGAAGATATTGAATTAGAAGACACAGTTAGTTTTGTGCTATGTACTTTGGTAGGAATATTTTCCTACCGTGCTAGGTGCAAGATTCCCTTGGAAGAGTGAGTAAGCTCCAACTGGTGTCCGCTCTTAGGATATAAGCCTAAAGTAGTTTACACGACTAAAGGGTGGCTTGGTTTTCATTCTAAGAGGACTGAGGACTCTGAGATGATTCTGTAAAAATCTTGGAGCTTCGATGGGGGAAGTCTGATGCTTAAACGTTGGCAGGTGAGTTTCAATCCTTCTCACGATTACTTTAGTTTTAGAAACTTATGGGTGTTGCTTCCAGGTTTTCCTTTACATTTTTGGAGTGAAAAGGCATTGGAAGCTATTGGGAACGCCCTTGGAAAATTCATCAAATTTGATGATGGGGGGCTCCGAGCTTCAGATAAAAGAATTGGTAGATTACTAGTGGAAATAAACATTCATACGGGTCTGTTGGAGACCTTGGAGATTGTTTGGCGTGGTTACCATCTGTCTCAAACTCTGGACTATTTAGGCATCCCTTTCAAATGCTCACGGTGTCGGAAGAATAGTCATTTGTGGTGGGACTGTGTGGGTTTATCAGAGGAGGAGGTCTCAGAAGGAACTTTGCTAGAAAGGACAACTCGTGTAGAATCGCCAGATGTGGAGTCATGCAGAATTAGTCTGAGAAGTTTTGATTATGCAAACTTTTCACAGTCGAAGCCGGTGGACTCTATTACAAGTAAGCTCAAATCTGTTTGTCCCACGCTCTTTTATTCTTTATCTTCTTGGGAAAGAAATGAATTGGATTCGTCTAGTTATTTCAGAGTGCGAGGGGATATTTTGATTAATTCAGTCGACTCTTGAATTCCTTCGGTGCCTAGGGTATCGACGGGTGCACCATCTGGTGCTTTACCGTCTAGAGCTTTGGAAGGGAGAGGTTCACAATCTGGGGAAACCATTGAACCTCAGGTGGTTAGTGGTCTCCCTATGGATGTTGTCTTGGTCGATGTCAACTCTGAGAGGAGCTCGCTTGGAGCTTTGGGTTTACCAGGAAGGGACTCTTTTCGACCGACTATTTTTGTTGAGGATTGCATTTTACCGGGATTTAGGGAACCCAAGCTGGGGGATGATGTCTTAGAGTCCCTTATCCCTTCCTACAGAGTGGTGCAATCTTTGATTCAATTACCAACTTTTCGGGGGAGGTTTGTTTACCATAGACCAAATACTGTTGGGGGTTCAAGGAATTTGGGCACCATTGAGGATACTCCTGGGAAGGTTTTTACGTGGTCTAAGGGTTTGGGAATGGAGATTTATCCTATAAATACTAGGAGTGTAAGGAAGAAGAAAGAGGCTCTGGGTCATTTACCTGTGGAGACACACTTACCAGTCATAAGTGATATTGGGGTGCTTAGAGGCCTGGAATCCCTAGTGAGAGAGAAATCGTGATCTTACTCTCTTTAAACATTAGAGGGGTGGGGGGGACCCTGAAATATGCCTTCCTTCGAAGACTTCTTTGGAGGACTAATCCGAACATTATATTTTTGCAAGAAACTATGGTTGAGGATAAAAAGACTCAAGATTTTATGCTATCTTTTCATCCTTCTTGGCTCACTTGTGTTGTTAGTGTTATTGGTACTTCGGGGGGCCTACTTGTATCTTGGGACTCAAATATGTTTGACATTACTCATTTTTTGTGTTGTGGTGGTATTCTATTAACATGTACTTGTTTGGAACTTAATCAACCAGTCACTTTGCTAAATGTGTATGGACCCTTTATAGAGAAGAAAGATTTCTAGGAAAAGGTGGTTGTCAGGGGTCTTTTGGAGCAAAAAAATCTTATTCTAGTGGGTGACTTAAATCTCACCTGTGAAGTTGGGGAGCTGTGGGGAGAAGCAGTGCATATGGGTCCATTGTTTGCATTCTTTAAAGAGATTTTTAATGAAGATAGATTGATATATTTATCCCCGGATGTTATGGTTCCAACCTGGAGAAATGGATGAAGGGGTATTGCAAGTATCTCCAAAAGACTGGATCGAGTCTTAGTTGCTGAAGATCTCATTGTGGGTGTTGGAAGGTATAATTCGTGGGTGGATTATCCATTTTTTTCAAATCATGCACCAGTATTTTTAAGGTTAGATCGGCCTACCTTCTAGACAGCTTACCCCTTCAAGTTGAATGCAAGATGGTTAAGCGAAGAAGAGGTGCATACTTTAGTGACTGAAGTCTGGAAGGATCTAGTTCATTTGGCTGAAAGGGATGTTCATCAGAGATTAGAAAATAAATTGAAGTCTTTGAAGGCTCTTATAAAAGCTTGGGAAAAAGAGTATAAAATAAAACATGAGGAAAAGCTTGTTCGTTTGGAGGGACTTCTGAAAGAATTATTCTTGGATGTGGCATTGGAGACTACTAATAGTGATAGGGAGACACAAATTAAACTTCTGGAGGCAGAGCGGGATAAAATATTAAGAGAAGAAGAAGAAAAGTGGAGACTTAGAAGTAGAGTGGTGTGGTTAAAGAGTGGCGATAAAAACACAAAATTCTTTCACAATTATGCTAGCTTCAGGAGGAATAAGAACCGTATATGGGAGATTAGGGTGGAGAGACTCATACCAGTCAGGAAGCTATCAAAAAAGAAGTTGTCAAGTTTTTTAAAAACTTTTATGAGGAATTAGATTAGGTGTTTATAAATGATCAAGTTGAAACTGCTAGTCTTTATGATCATTTTATAAAGATTGAGGATACAATACTTCTAGAGCACCCGTGTACAAAGTCAGAATTGTGGGTGGTTCTAAATTCTTTCGCCAAAAATAAGAGCCCGGGGCCCGACGGGTGGACTGTGGAGTTCTTTATCCATTGTTTTGATTTAGTGGGAGACGACTTACTAGCTCTGGTGGATGACTCCAGATTGTGTGGATCAGTGAACAAGTCATTAATCAAGACCTTCTTGACACTTATTCCAAAAACAAATAATCCTAGCTCCTTTGGGTATTACAGACCGATTGCTCTTTGTAATTTATGTTACAAGTTGATTTCAAATATTATTGCAAACATGCTTAAGCCTATTCTCTCCCGATCGTTGTCGGAGGAACAAATGGGATTCCTCAAAGGTAGACAGATCTTGGATGCAATTGGCACGATACAGGAATGTCTGCATAGTATTAAGGTAAAAAAATAAAAAAACTATCATATTAAAGTTAGATTTGAAGAAAGCTTATGATTGTATAAACTGGGATTTCCTGCGCTTGACACTTATCCAATCGGGTTTCAATATTCCCTTCACAGATTGGATTTTAAGCTGTGTGGCTAGTGCAAACTTTGCAGTTCTGATAAATGGGGAGACCTCTCAAATGTTTAAGAGTTGAAGGGGACTTAGTGAGGGTTGTTCGTTATCTCCTCTGTTATTCATATTTGTTATGGAAGGTCTTAGCTTACTGCTAAAAAAGGGAAAGGAAGAAGGGAAGTTATCTGGGATTAAGGTTTCAAGGTTAGTTAAGATCCTACATTTGTTCTTTGTGGATGATGTCTTAATAATGAAAAATGCTTCGGTTGAGGAGTGGTTAGAGATAAAATTTATATTTTTATCTTTCTGTAGGGCCTCTGGATTGTTGATTAATTGGTCTAAATCTATCTTTTACTATGCTAGAGTCTTTGGAGAGAATTTAGAGAATTTAAAGGATTTGTTTCCCCACAATTTCAAGGAACTTGCTAAAGGTTTTCGGTA
>SNQJ01S0124696.1:19909-32298 GCA_010110895.2 Picea sitchensis | reverse complement strand
TTTTGAATCATCTTGTACTTGAACATTTAAGTGGGGTAAAAGGAGGTTGCCCCCTCGAAGAGGCTTATTATCTTAAATTATCTCTTTTTCAAGGTGTTGAGTACTTTTTCTGAGGTTTTTCTATGCTATATTGATATTTGGTTCTTAACAGTATTTCAACCTCAATATCCACTACTGCAACACATGCAGAAAATCACAGAAAAATACTTCATGCAAGTACTTGAATACGTACTTGTCCAGATATTTGTGTAGTGTTAACTTCAAGTTTCTATTATCTTTATGTGAACAATCCAACTCCTTTGTTTTCAACCAGATCTCGATCTATGCCTTCGTTGGGTGCCACGGTATCAACATCCCCTTTTATATTCTCATTCCTTTAATGTTTTTATCGCAAAATCTGACATTCTTTTTACGCTTCTTCAATAGATCTTATTCACTTAATCCCATTTTGTTCCAACCGACAACAGAAACATTTTTTTTTTCATTAGTTTACCTACTCTAATATTACCTTACCTTCATAAGTTGAACCAGGTTCATATTTAACAAGCTTCCAACAAAATCCCTCTAAAACTATCGTCCCCCCTGGTAACTTAGAAGGCAATGCAATACACAGGGTACAGTACCAAGTCTCACCTAAGATAGTTCTATGGGTGGCTACAATACTTATACACTTTCATCTTGGGAATAAGTGGGGATATATGGTTGTACCTTGTGATCTTCATTGATTAGTCTAACACTATAATTAATCTTACTCATGCAAGTGAAATATCAGATCTAACTAGTTCTTTCATTCATTTATCTAGCATTTAATCATTAGCAACAATGGAGATACATAACATTCAATCATATAACACAATTTTTATTGTGGTTCACCCTCTCTTAGGCTACGTCCACAAATATTTGGCTCTCAAGATATTTTATTATGTCTCATCAATATATCACGTCACGTGCATTTACAGTCTTGGATCTTATAATATTCATAGGCTTCCCGATCCCTGTGAGGCTGACTAGGTCACACCAGGCTCCTCAACTTGCGATATAACCCTTGGGATCGATTTGCTCAACTCTTTTCTAGCTCACCAGCTTACAAAAACGTTTGCAGTTATGTCCTTTCTCATTCTTCTCTCTGTCTCCCCCCCTCTCTAGACCTCTTAGGTACTACTTATACATATTATTGGCTTATAAACCATTACAATATCATGCAAAAAACCTAACCCTAATGTAGTTAGGTCTCCCTTGAATGTGCTCCTCGCATGCTTTCTTCGCATTTGCTAAATTTCCTTCCAGTTGTCTTTTCTTTCCACTTCATGTTTTTCTCTCAAAAAATGGCCTTTTCCAAAAAATGGGCCTTCTCCCAACAAGACCCCACTTATAAAAAGAGAAATCCGTAGGGACAGACTGTAAAGGCATGGAAAAAATAAATTATTTGCCAGCAAAGTTTTGGCATTTATCATAGGACCTTGAAAATTTATAATAATCATGAAAGATCAAAGGCCAGTAATAATCATTTCTTATGATCTTAAAAGTAGTAGCCTTAGCAGAAAAATGTCCACCAATATGGATGATAGATGTTGATGATCCATGTACTTCATGTAATAATTTATGTGCTTCTTCATCATTTACACATCGTAGCAACAAACCATCAACAGATATTCTAAACAAGGAGTCCCCTAAAATGATATACTTAGAAGCTTCAAGGAGGAGTCTCCTTATTTGTTGAGGATATAAGTCATTTGGGCACCTTTGATACTGCAAATAATACACCATATTTTTATGCCAAGGATGCTCAGATATAAATAGATTTTTATTTTCAATATAAAATAGCATTGAAACAGGATTATCTTGATCGTCAAGTTCTTCACTTGGCTTAGCATGCTGACCTAAGTGAAGGGATAAGTCCTATCCTTTTATCATTTTTGAATTCATGATTTCCAAATCATGATCTTGAATTTTTTCAAGCCAATGTACAAGTTTTTCTAAAAGATAAGTTTGTGAAAGTACAAACTTGACATCAGGCAAAGGGACTTTTACCTGCGTATGTTTTCCCAAAATAAAATGGAGAATTTTTTCTATAGCTTTGACAAGAGAGAAAAAATGTTTCTCAATGGAAGAATATTTGACCACGTCATCTGATAGACTCTGACTCATGTAAGCTACAGGTTTTTCATTTTTCTAGTCATCACATTGTAAGACGATAGCATAAATAGCTTCTCAAAATTCAATTTCACCAAAACCAATGCAAAAATGATTTCCTTCTTAATCCTAAGGAAAGAATTCTTGACATCATTTTTCCAAGAAAAAGAATGATATTTCTTCAAAATATTATGGATGGGTTTAACCATGACAACAAAATCAGGAACAAATCTATGAACAAAATTAATAATGCCCATGAAAGCTTGAGCTTCTTTCTTGGAGGTGGGGGAAGGGAGGTTTGGAATGGCAGTAATCCTCTCCAGATCTATACTTATCCCTGAATTGGAAACAATGTGATTGATAATCTTACCCTTCGTGACACCTAAAATAGACTTGGAAGGATTCAAAGAAATGCCAAATTTTCTACAACGCATGAGAACTTTTCTAAGATGACCAAAATGATCCAACCGGTTTTTAGAATAAAAAATCAAATCATCAAGATAAAATTGGATAATCTTACTGATTAGATCATCAAAAGATATCTGCATATCTCTTTGAAAGGTGGCACTTGCATTATATAAGCCAAAATGGATGCATTCGTAGGAAAATGTGCCTGAGAATGTAGTAAATGGGATTTTATACATATCAGTCCTTTTTACCTTGATTTGCTTATACCCAAAAAAACCATCAAGGACATCATTTGAGACCCTGCAACTTGTTGTAGAATCATTTCAATATTGGGAAGCAGAAAATGGTCTTTGACACTTTCCATATTCAATGCACGGAAATCGACACATATGGCCTAATAGTTTTCCGAATAGTGACAAGATTTGAAACCCAGTTGAAATACTTAATTATAAAGATTATATTATCGTTCAACAATTTTTCCAATTTTTTTCTAATAGTGTCTTCGAGCGTAGAGTTAATAGGTATTTGTCTTTTCCTAACTGGTTTTACCGCTTCCTTGATAGGAATGGTATGATGTATGAGAGAAGGATCAAAACAATGAAGATCCTCATATGACCAAGAAAAAACATCTTGAAATTCATGGAGTAATTATGTGAATTTCTCTTTTTCTTCATCAGAATGTTGGGAACCTAATTTAACAATATTTGGAGATTCATATGTCCCAATATTCAAGGAAATGTTATCACCAATTTTCCTTTTTGAGTCCTCTTCCTTATGTGTTTCCTTGTTGCCTACATCACTTGATGAAAATGAACTTTCGAGAGGAGTCAAGCCTTTAGGAAATTTGTCATCTTCAACCGAGATGATTTCTTTGGGATTAAATGGTTCATTTTGTATGAAAGCACAAATCCCTTCATCACTCATAAAATCCTACCATGATTCTACGTTATCAGGGATGTGAGGGCGATATAGAGATTGGAGCGCACAATCAGGTCTTTGGGGTAAAAGTTGTCGGGTAGGAGATGCTGCAAAAAAAAATAACCTATGAGCCATTGAATTAAGTTCTCTCTTGACATGAGTGATGTTAAATGATAATAGATTTGAAATCATCATCCTAACAACTTTAGTGTAACGTTTAAGTAACTTATTGTTTTCTATGTAAATTTTTCGTACAATATTCACAACAAGTTCAGAATCACCAAAAACTGTAAGGTGGCCACAACCAAGGTTATATGCATTTTTTATGACCAACAATAAGGCCTCAAACTCGATGACATTGTTTTTGCAAGAAAATTCCAACCTATAAGAGAAATTGTGGATTTTACCTACAAGAGAATATAGAATGATGTTAGTTCCATTTCCTTCATTTGAACATGAACCATCGAAATGCATGTGCCACATGCCATCATCAAAATCAATTGGTTCAAGTATAGTGTCACCTTCATAAAAAAAGATAGAGTATATACCCAAATCCGCTTTGAGATATTTTACATTAGGTTGGGGAACACTCTCTATATACAATGAAATTATTCCTTCCCTAAGGACTATAATATTCTTTCTGTTCCGAGGGACATAAAAATGTGTACGATCAAGTGAAAGCTATCCACTAGTTAAGTCTTGCCAATATCTTTCTAAAATAATTGAATAGTTACTCACTAGCATATCAATTACTTGGATGTTGAGGGTTGTTCTTATCTCTGCATGCACACACAAAACTAAGGTTACATCCTTGATTTCACCTATAGTTGATTGCTACAAACTATTATAAGAGAGCATGCTTCTAGAACTTTTGTTAGTGCAAGATAAGCCAAGATCTTCCATGATAATTTTAGACATCAAGCTTGGACCAGAACCGCCATCAATTAGGAACCAATGAGCTATTTTATCCATGATTTTTACTGAAATATAGAAAGGGGCATTTTTTACAGGGTTCCTAAAATTATTTACACCTATTTTATTTACAGTTGAGTCCTCTTCCTTTGACTCTTCAAATATATTGGCTATAGTAGAAACCTTTCCTTTTATGAAGTCCTTGAGATTCTTATGTTCTTATGGGATGGAAACCATGTCCAAAAGAGTAGCATCAACTTTGATATTAGCCAATTGATTTAGGATATTGTACTTAGACGAGGGAAGAGGAGGAGACACTCCTTCATTATTTGAAGTTCTGACATCTTTTGTATCCACACTTTGAGAAGATGAGCTTGGGGCAGAATAAGTACGGGGAATATCAAATTTTACCTTGATAGTGTAATATTTATTCCTCATATTTATTACCATAACATCCTTTGGTTCAACCCAATCTAAAATGGTGATCGTAGTATCAGGCCTTTTTCCAAAGATCTTATCTCTAGCATTGTTTTTAACCTCACAGGTATTTTAATCATGTTTTTCTTCACAGAAATTATACCAACTGTGAGTCATTATGGCCTTCGGCTGAAAAGTGTTTTCATTTGTTTTTCTAAAGGGTGGTAAGGAAGAAGAAGAAGCCCCGAAGGAAGAGGAATAAGAAGTTCCTTTCCGTTCGTAAGCTATCATCCTATTCTTCATATCTTGCATGAGTTGTAGAATGGAAGGCATGTATGTTTGCTTGACCAAGTCTCCCTTAAGAAGAACCATTCTTTAAATTTACTCTTCATATTCTAGGAAAGCATGAAGGGCGGAACCGATATTATCGACAACCTTCTCTTCAAGTCTATGATGATATAGAGAAGGGAATGCATTATAATAATGCATGACATAAGCTTGATTTTGACGATGGATTAGTTCAAGAATTTGATTATATAGTTTGGTGAAATGAAGGTTAAAATATTTAATGTTTTCATCATCCTTATAAGAAATATTGTTGTATTCCCTTAACTGCTCACCTTGACTCTTGGGCTGTCCATAAGTGGATTTGAACCAATAAATCAATTCTTCCTAATTTGAAAGGATTTTAGGAGGGAGCTCAAATAATACTATTGTGACTTTCCCTTCAAGATAATTAACAAATAAACACATGCAAGTGTCGTTATCGTTAGCCCCTATGTTGTGACAAGAATTAGAGAATTTTACCAGGTGTTCATTCATATTAAGAGCATCGTTTCCTGAGAACCTAGGTAAATGATCCTTGAATTTTGGTAATGGGTGGGTGGTTGGTGCAAGATTCAAGGAAGAAGATACGTGTCATGGAGTGGTTGTAGCATCTTCCTCAAATTGGAAAAGTATATATTTCTTAATGTCCTTAGTAGGATTGGTAGTGGATTGAAGAGGAACTTAATGACTATAGATACTACCAATCACTAATGAGGCAGAAGGTTGTGAGGAGGAGCGACCTCTGGTGCCACTACCACAACCCACATATGTCATGTTGAAAGTGATAGGTATGGGTGATAAAGTTGAACTTGCAGAATCAAATAAGGTTCTCTTAAGAGCAGTTCGTTGAGGTGATAAGACAATTTTCCTCCTTCCTATTTCAAAAATAGGGGTAGCTTCAAGGGACAACCATTTTCTCCTTAAAGAAATGCTAGGATTAAAGGACATGGAATAAAAGATTGAAAAGGGAGGTTACTATTGATTTCTGGGCTTCCTTTTCCTAGCTTCCCAATGTTCATGTATGTTTATGTCTCGTTCAATTATTTCCAAAGATAGTTCAAGCTCAACATGAGTACTAGTAGTTTCTAAAATAGTGTTTAATAAAGTCAATGAAAAGTTGGTTTGGTCATCAAGATTGTTTCCAATATTGCGTTGTCTCATAATAGTTACTGTCATGGAAAAATTAGTCAAAGAGTAATCATACAAAACAAAAAAATGAAATATAATCGTGATACAATAAACTAGAGAGATATGGAATATCTCCCCAGTATGATATCCAAATAAATGTTGAGTACAAGGTATGAAAAACCTTACTCAATCATTTTCAAATATTTCTAGGCTAAGGAAAGATAGTTGGGAATGTTACCCAGGGTTTATAGCCTTTAATTCAAAAAAATATCTTAATCCACAAGTAATATGTACTAGGGACTAAGGATAACTTTATATGTTAAATGTAACTGTGAAAAATAAAAGAAACAAAGATATACATAAGTGTGTAAAGGAACATAGACAAGAATAAAAGTAAAATAATAAGATACACATGTAACACTGAAATTAGAAAATTGATTTCTTTATATTAATTTCATTATGAGATACAAAGCATAATTCTTTTTACAAACCCCTACGAGGGTGGGACCAAATTCATATTTAGAAACCTTCAATGGGCACCATACAAAAAGACACTAACAACAAAAGAAACTAAATCTAAATATATGGATCAACTTTCCAAAAAAGTGTTGTCACTTGACTTTGCAAAATATCCTTTATAAGTTATGAAATCTAATCCATAAACAAACAAGAACACAAAGGCTCCCAAAAAATATCATAACCTTTAGAAACAAGTTGTTGAAAGATATGATTCAGTTTTGAATCATGTTTCCTTCAATAAGACCCTCCTGTCATCAAGATGGTTTACCTTTCTAGTAAACTCGGAATGAATGAAGAAAATAAATATATCACGAGTATAGAGAAGATCTTATATCAGAAGTTCTCCTTCTGTTCTCTCGCTCTCCCCTTTGTCTCTCCTTTTTATCGAGCTTTTATTCTTCTTCAAACAAGTTATGGTAGTTCAACTACCTTTCTTTTCTTAAGATTTAGTTAGCTTAACCATTAGTTTGAGACAAATAGATAATAATAAAATAAATATAGGTCTATTAAATAATAACTAAATAGGTGGGACCCCTAATATCTTTATTAAATTTTAACAAAACATGACTCCTCCTTGTTACTCCCCTTTTATTGACTTCAATAATCAGCATAATTTGAAATATAATAACCCAATATATGCTCCAACATTTTCCTTGTAACTCCCATTCACATAAATAGTCAAACATTTTATTATTTAGAAAAATAAAACATGATTGTTGACCAAAAATAGGATAATATCCATGTTGTCCAAAACATTCTATCTAAATATATGCTTGTTGTCCAAAAAACAATAGTATGTTTCCATACCAATAATAACATCAAAATCCATATTTTCTATGAGAGACAGTTTGCCTCTTTTCACTACTTCCCTCTTTTGATATTTTTGTTGCAGCCTTAGACTGATTGGAACCTTGAGGATGGATTTCACTGATGACATGGGAGAAATTGTCTTTGATGTGAATATGGGAGGACATAGATTCAAATGAATTTTCGAAAGAGCTAGGGGAATTGGCCACTTTTTTCCCTTTATTGATCTTTGGTTTGGGCATGGTGGTTTTGAGCCTTTTTCTTGCATGTGAGGACTCGACAGGAAAAAAAATGTGAACAAATTAGGCATCTTTATTGAATGGTGGTGGAGGAAGAGGAAACGACAATGATACTCTAGGCCAACCATTATGATGTGGAACAGGATTATGGATGATCTCTTTCCAACCATCATTGGTAGGTGGTTCTGGCTGCATTGAAATGTGAGGGGGAACAAGGATACCGAAGAATTTTTGATGTGGTTGGAAAGGAGTCCTCTCAGGTCAGGGTTGGATAACCCCTTGGCCAACTAGGTTGAAGAACCCATATTGAAAAAGATGATTTAGTTCTTGCGGATTAGCGTCAAAATGTATTGAGAATTGTGGCCTCCTATGGCCTCTTTTCCAATTGTTTCCTCTACCTCTGTTTGCGCCTCTAACATTTCTTTCCATGCTAAAAAAAGATCATCCTGACGGAATATTTCAATCAGAATACAAAATATTTTAACAATCCATTCACTAATACTCTACCTAAAATAAAATCAAGATGTTGGCTCTATTATTCACAACAAAAGCTTATGCAATCTATCCATTGATACAATCCACCAAATACTGAATTTAATAATTAATTGCAAATGAACAGGGAAGTACAGGGTTATTGGGAAGATAGGGGGATTTTTAATGAATGAAAAATGATATCATGATGGGAAAGAACAAATGGATAATGTTCAAGCAAAATGGAGAGCCTTTCATTTAATAAAAAATGCCTTCATATTGAAACCTTCACTCAGATCATCATCCAAATCCTTTGAATGAATTTATAATAAAAGAACAAGGAAGTGAATTAAATTTTATTGGGAGATTCATGGGCATATAATGAGTGAAAAGTGATATCATGGATGGGACTAATATGGATATTTTTCCATTAAATAAAATATCATTCATTAATTCTATAGTTCATAATAATATTCTTTGCTGGAAATATTTTACCATTATTTGCCAAGCCAATTTGGATAGAAAGAATCCCCTTAACCAAAACTCATTCGAGCCAGAACCATTTATTTTATAACACGTAATCATACAACATCTAGTAACTACAACCTTCAAATAATTTAATATCAAATTCGAGGAAAATTCCAGAACTATCAACTTTCATAGTTGTCCTTTTCTTTTTTCCCAAAACCATAGATATTCTTTTAAAAAGGTAAAGCGATCTATAGAAGACCAATAACAAAGAATTTTTTCTTGACAATAATCATAACTAAAATATTTTAAATCGGCCTGAAAGACTGAAAGGAATCACAAGGACCCTTCAACGGTGCATCAAAAATATTGCTATAACCTCAAATCATTAGCAACGAAACCAAAGTGGCTCGAAAACCCGAGTGTGGGTTTAATAATCAACAACTCGTATTAACTTTAGAATTCAACCGAATTCTTGGTGGATAAATAACACAACGAGCCCACAAATTTGAGTTTTTTAATCAATGTTATGGTTATTGGGGTAAGAAACAAGACTTCAAATTATATACATGTTTGAATCCAATGGGAAACAAGTCCTGAAATGAAACAGAGTAGGTGTGAGATTTGCAGTGCATCCCATAAGAACGACGATAATAATTCCTTCCCAAAAAGTTTCTTGTCAAAATTCCAAGGTGACAACATTTACCACATACAAATTTTCCAAGGTCTGTGTCTGGCTAAGGTAATATAAGAACCCTTCATTTCCCTTTTTCTTTTAACAGAAAAAGAGAACTCTTTCAAAATTAGTCATAGAATCCGAGCAAACAAGCATTTAATTGTTGTAAAACCCTTTCCAACAGTTCAATTGTCAATGTTTTTTCCAAATGTAATAAATCCATATAATCCAACAAGAGTATAACGTCGAGCAATAACTCAGGTTCAAATCAATTTTATGCCAACAGGAAAGAAAATACATCACATTTTGCACAACCAAAATGAAAACAATACACCATAGACTTTGTATCAACAATATAAATACAACGTTTTTTCCAGGCACAAAATAATCCATACCCTAACCCAAACATGAAGTCGGGCTATAGTTCTAGTTTGAATTTCTCAAATGTCCAAAAGGAAAAACAAGGAAAACCCCAAATCAAAATGCTATAAATTTTGGAGAACAAATACATTTTGTATGCAAAGTCATAGAGCCAACAAAAGTATTTTAACTCGAGCATAGTTTCAATTTAATGAATGAAGAGATAAAAGTTTCATACATGTAAGAGTAAAGATAAGGAAACCATGAGACGCATCTCCTTCAAGTCCAAAAATGGTGGAGTTTCTATTTACCAGAGCGCCCACAATAAATACCCAAACATAGTGAAGGTGGCATCCCTGAGATAGGGTAAGAACGACGTGCAATAAATTCACGTCGCTTCCCATCTCCCATTATTAAATATCATAAACCATAGAATAATTAAGCGCACTAGATTCCATCAACCCTTTACACATATGTCCAATGTTTTGGCAAAGTGACTATACAAACCTCTAATATCAAAAAGTCACATCCAAAACCACCAAAAGCATCCGCAACATATACAATCTTCCGAAGAAATTCCATACCATATAATGACCCATTGTCCAAACATAAGTTTGTGTCTAATTCATGCTTAGTTTTATAGTCTATATGTAGCAAGGGAAAGAATTTCTAACGACATAAACATTTCTTTTCGAATCAAATTATAAACCAATCATCCATAAATTGCAATTAGAACCGGAGTTTTTCTTTTGTGCCCAATTGTGTAATTATTCTTGTAATACAATAATAAGTGAAGATTTGGCATCTTAGCAAGAGGATTCATTTCATTTTATTACTATACTAAAGGGGTCCCACGTATCTAGTATTAATAGTATGTACGTATAAATGCATTGCAACTTATTTGCAGGCAAGGATCTCATTTTGCGTTTTTTTAGGCATCAACAAGGTGGATTTAGGAGCAAAGGATGTGAGCACATAGGTGATACATTTAATTTGTGGGGGTATTACTAAGATTTGGCATGGTACATAGTGTGTTGGGCATATTGGTATGGAATTCCTAATAGCAAGTTGGCATAATCCATAGGGGATACATCACAGGTGACTGTATACCAAAACAGGCCAATGGCGACAATGATTGCACAACACCAAGAAATTTTAAGATGAGGGCCTCCCTTTTGTACCTATCCAATATGGTATGGATTTGGATGCAAATTAGTGGGTAGCTAGAGGCGTTGTACTAGGCCTTTTGATACGAGGTTCTTTTGGTTTACATTTTCCATAATGAGGGTGTCCAATTCATGTTTAATTTGGAAATTATGGGTGAATAAGGGGACAATAGATGTTCCTAGTTCATTAGTGGTCCTCATGATGAGGTATGGGTTTGATTCAATAGGATTATCAAGGGATACAACTTTAGAAGGTGTAGAGGATTCGGGCGGAGCGATCTCTATAAACAAAGTTTTGTTTGTGCATAGATTCTTAAGTGCGCAACAATCTCTATAAGAATGTGAATTAGTTTTGTGAAAATAACACCAGCGCACATTATGGGATGAGGTGGGTGAGGTATGAGGACCAGAAGAGGTAATAGTAGGAGAATTACTAGTATTAGAGGGTCCAACTCGAGCTTGAGGAGAACATATTCGAGGTACCACTTTAAATTTCACAACCAAGGCTCGAAGAAAAGCCTTGTCCAAGGAAGGACTTTCAAACAAATCTACTTCACGTAGAATACTTAGCAATAAACCAAAAATAAACTTGACAATTAATACCTCTTATGGATCTGTGATGTGTAGATGGATGCAAAGTTTGCATAAGATATTAATGTATCCCTAGATGGACTGATTGGTGAGTTTCTGAAGCTGCAACCATCTGGCAAGGAGGTTCTACGGATATCTCGAGGGATAGAATCACTCTCTAATAGCCTGGAAAAATCCATCCCACGTTGTGACATTTGGTGGTGTTTATGTCGATAACCAAGGAAGCACTCTCTAGTTGAGTGTCCCACCAAGTCTACGCAATGCCCTCCAATTGCAGACTGGCGATATAAAGTTTCATGTCTTTGGTCATCTCGGGACATGTCTTGAAGTATGTGGAATCGACAATATCGCCATTCATTTGGCCCAAAAACTTAGGAAATTGAAAGTGCATATTGAGTTGCATGTATTTTGGAGCTTTGGTGTTGTTGCATATGGCATAACTCATGGAGAGACATGACCAAATATTGAATGGGTGTTGTGACATTGGATGAAGAATCTTTTGTGGATGGATCCTTTTGCGACAATGTAATTTTCATTCACCACTAAGGATGTGCTGGGACTAGGCGTTGTGATAAGATCCATTGGGATCCTTGGTGCATTGAGAAGGCATTGCACACCCTAAGGAGGGCATGTGAAGTCCTTCAAAATAGGGCGCACTAATTTCTAAAGAGATATGTGATGGAAACTCCTGGAAAATGATGTACTAGAATCCCTAAATAGGGTGCACTGAAATTCTTGAGAAGGATGTCGAACTCAGAGAAAAAAATGTTTTGGTGGATGGCCTCTCTTCTGAATCTCATTTTTGAGAAGAATTTGGTTGGGATCTAGGATCTGATACCAATTAATCTG
>SNQJ01S0124694.1:0-26561 GCA_010110895.2 Picea sitchensis | reverse complement strand
CAAAAGCTGCAGGGAGAATAGAATGGAAACTACCAATTCCCAACTTACAAACTCTTCGAGTTTAGAAGCTTAGTTTGGCATCTTGTATCTCATGAAAAAACATTGTTGCTTTTACATAACATTTACCATTTATTTTGAAAACATTTAATATATTTATCTTGAACCAGAGATTTTGAGTGTTAGGATAAGGTGAAATCTCCTTTAACCAACTTCTGGTGGATGTTTCATTTTTAGGTTCACATATAGACAGTGCACACAACACATAAAAACATGGAATACATGGAGAGAATAATAAATGCAATTCATCAAATAGTATGCTGTGGCAATACATCAAGGGAGCCCAAGATGGGCTATCCATTGTGTTACACCATATTTTGTATGGGGTCTCTGAGGACCATTTTCATGACACTTGACAGGATGACACCTATGGACTTTGTATGTACCAGTTGCAGATCATGGGCATTATTATGCTACACATGTTATCCTTGATGCTACTGTAATGTCCCTTACTAATTTTTTTGGATTTTTACTTAATTTAGTAGGGTAGACGTTTCGTCAAACACTTTGATGACTAACTCCCACTTCACTGCTATAGCTATTTAAATGCATTTCTGCTCCTACTGTAGTATTTTCAGTGGTTTCCTGACTTAGACATTTTGTCAAACAGTTTTCCTTTATGCCCAGTTTCACTATAAATTTTCTTTGACAGCTGCTGTTTATATGATGTTTGCTGGTGGGTTATTTTAATATGTTTTTTCCAATGAATAATGAAAGATTGATGCCCAGAAATGTTTGCACATTGCACACACTGTTATGACATCAAATGACAAAGGAAATAACTCATAAAACACCAATTAACAGCAGATAATTACCACCATCTGATCTGAGTTTTATTAGTTCTCTGACCTGGTTACAAGCTGGGCATTATTAGACACTCAGATCTACTGCTCCAGATGAATATCCCACAAATATTGCAGCAATAAATAAGGAACTTGATATATTATTTCTGCTGAAGGTTAAAGTCCTGTAGGTAGAAGAAATCGGCCCAGCAGATAGAACTCGGCCTAGGTAAAAGAATCGGCCATCAACAGACAAGAAATCGGTCTCTAGTGAGGGAACTCGACCCCAACAGTTACCAGGCCCACCCAGAGATAAAAATAACTTCGACCGGCAATAAGATCTTGTCCCTCTGTTCAGGAAACTCCTCCAGAGATGAAGAACTCGGCCCAGATTTCGAAGGGGTCTAACCTAAGTCACCAGACACGTGGACATGGGACACGGAGGACACAGAAATACGAGTATCCGACACGGGCACGGCGACCCCCGGAAACAGGACACGGAGGACACGTTTATATATAATATATATGGGGTCTAACCTAAGTCAACAAACACGTGGACACGGGACACTGAGGACATATAGAAATGGTCGAGACTTACACGTTCTACACTCAAACAGACATGTGGAGGGATACGCTTATATATATAAAAAATTATATATATGAATTTGTTTTAAAAATTACATATACAAAATGAAATATAGACAGATTCATATTTTGGTAGAAACTAGAAGATTTACATGATACATAACATGTAACATAATACATTGTAACATCAATGATGATTAAATGACAAACATCGAACACACAAGAAATTAGAACCAAAAGTTACAACATTCTCAATCTCATTAATTCATCAAAAATCAAAATGTATTACAATGAAATTTGAATAGATACTAGATAGTAATACCAAGTCAGAGTCACCAACACTATAGGTGGGAATGCCAATGACAAATACAAAATAGCCATAGGGTAGATACACCAGGAAACCTAGATGGAAGAATTCATACTCATGAGTCGCGACTATCGTAAGAGGTCCTCCAAGTACCGTTACAATCATGTAAGATCGCATCACATCACCGGGTCTCTCCTCCTTATCCTCCTCCTCCTCCTCCCTATATCCAAATGTAATATGTGCATATGTTGATGCGGCGGATGATCCTTCGAGAGGAGGGGAATCCATCATCGTAAGGGATCGGGCTCTTTAGCACTAGTTCATTAAGATCCCCGTTGGCTAATGCCAACTCAACACTGTTTTTCAAACCCATATCATCAAGAACACATCCCACATCTTTGTCTTTCCTTCAACCACTCTTCTCTATGCATGTAGCGTATAAGACAGAGGTTGGTGCATACACCACTAAGCCACCTGACACAATGACAAAGACAAGAATTCAACCGTAATGAGTTTATACTTGAGTGAAGGTACATTTTATCAAATGCGGGATGTAAAAGAGTTCAACAAATCAATGCCACCAACATCGAGAGGTGATAAGGGCTTGGTTCTCTTAATTAAATGCCAGCTTCCATAACCTCTTACATGATAGAATCCAATGGAAATATTGTAATCCCGCCAATCTTGAAATCCCGAAAACCGTTAAATCCGCTGAAAATTGAATGGGACCTAAAATTCATTTTCACCATATCGGGTCCAATGAGGTTGGAACCACTCTCAAACATCCTAAAACAATTAATGGTAATGTTAAAAAATTAAAAGTAAAAGATGAAAATGAAAGATAAAGGAGAATGTCACTTTTAACATTACAATTAATTACTAGGGTGGGTGAAATGGAGGGGGATCTCTTTAAATGAATTATAAGGGCAAAATAACCCTTAACTCCGCAGACACCAAAACACCTTGTAGCTCCAACTTGCATGAGAAACATGAGCCAAGTACTTCTATGTGACACATGTTGTACTTTCAAGACACGCTAAGGGTAAGTGTCAAACACGTTTGGAATGTGTCCTTTCTCAGACATCAGTCCACGACGGTCCCGACACGTAGGATACACAACACGGGGGGGGGTTGGAAATATTCGGTGACTTAGGGTCTAACCTAACACATAAAATCATCCTAGTAAGGCAAGATTCAGCATCCAAGTGAGTAACTCAACCCCCAAGCTCAATATTTGGCCCCAAATCGCAAGAAAATGTAGCCACCACACATAAAAACGTAGCCACAAACTAACGCGCTCTCTTCAAGCCAAAACGATTTCTACAGATAAAAACTCAGTTGCTAAATGAATAAATACTTAGCCAATCGCGGAAGCAATAATCAGAAATATGAATGATTCCTCCTCTACGATCGGTTAGGGTGGATAGTTTCACCACTAAACCCAATCCAAAACTCCTCTAGGATTTTGTACCAAGAGCTCTCTCAAATTCGTTTTTAGGAAAATAACAAATGCATCACGAGAGAAAGTTCCCTATTTCTTTATCTCCTCAAGGCGCTTTTTTGGACCCTTTTCACTTTTTATAAAGTCACTTTATAAACTTTAAGTCACTTACACATTCCTTTTTATAACTTTTTTTAATGCCACAAAGTGATTAATTGGTTTTTTAAAACATTCTCGAAGGTCGGAGTCTCTTTCTCATCATCCCAAACTCTAAATCTTTTCATCCAGCCTAGAGCTTATTATAAGAAGATATACCCTCATATAATATGATCCATTTAATACCTTTAGTGTATTTAATCAAAGTATGCTCAATAATAACCCAAATTATTGAAATCAGCCTAATGCTAATTTTAAACTAAGAGCTAATTGTGTGGAAATGATTTGATGATGAAAGATGGTGAAATGGACTAGCTTTAGCCCCATATAATTCTCCAAATTGTTCGAGCTCATCAAGTTATCCCCATTTAATTCCTCCTGGGTCAAGTTAAATATAAACTCATATATACGCTTTTGGATCACAAGGCGTTGGAACTTAAGAAAAATCGGCTGAAAAATCTCGACTTTTCAAAAAGTCAGCTATTGTTTCTCGCTTCATGAAATATCGTCTATAAAATTATGCGCATTTTGAAAATTGGAAAAGCCTACATTTTGGTGCAGGAGCTATGAAATGACCTTCAAAAATCATACGTGCAACCCGTGGGGATGTTTTTACATTTTTCATTTGCTCATTTGAGTTGTTTTCTTGTGGAGAAAGAAGGAAAAGGGTTTGTGGTCTTCCTCAATCTTTGTGGAGGCAACTAAACAACCATCATCATCACCATCAAGAATTTCCAAGTGGAGCAAGGGTTCAATTTCACTTGCCAACCGGTGTTGAATCTTCCATTCATAGGTGTATACTTTGCAGTTTGTTTGCCCTTTGCTTACCTCCTTTGTTTGCCTACTGGTCATTTTGCCATGATTTTCATACCCATAAAACAGTGTAATGTTTTTATTTATGGGACAACAAAGCTTGAGCCTTGATGTTAATTTTTCTCCACCCTCTTATTGTCATTTTTCATTGCTAATAATCTAATCTAGAGGTCTTATCTTTTTTACCAATGAGCTGTTATTTTTTTGAGTGGGGTTTAATATCATTTTCTTTGTTTTTCGCGGCTCTTGTTGTTGAATTTTGGAGGTCATTAACTTCATCAAAAATATGCCAAAGCCTTTGGATCCATTTTTTGGTGTATGGGATCCCTGAAGATGGAACAAACTGGCAACGATTGAGTTGCAAACTCTGTGGGGTGAAATGTCAGGACGGTGTTGAAATATCGTTTAGCTAAAATCCCCGAGCATAATGTTAAAGTTTGTATTAAAACAAACCCAAAGATTATGAGAATTGAATTTGATTCAATTGAAGAAAAGTTAGTCAAAGAAAATATGACGCAATTTGTAAGAAGGCCAATCCTTTCAAAGCTAGAAGTTCAACGACATTCACCCTAGAGGACAAGCGGTAGTGGGAGGGGCTCCACGATTTAGGTAATCGAAGGTTTAAACGTTTTTGTTTGGCGGCCATCCTTCCATCAGCCGTCAAGAAAAAGGAGAAGAAAGAAGCGGACATGATTGTGGGGATGTGTCTTTTCTAGAGTGACATACCTCTCAAAGATCACCTGCCAAGAACAATCCATTTGGAACCATGTGTGATGCCATTGTTGTTGTTAGCCCAGGGTATAAAAGCCCTACCCTTGAGAAGTTAAGGGGGCAATTCTTCAAGAAGAAAATTACATCAACTCTAGATTGGTAGAGTTCAAATAGTCATGGGAGATCTCTGGATGAACAGTGATGTCTGATGGTCGAGGATGAGAAGGGTAGGACCATTTTCATTTTCTTGGTACATTGTCCTAGAGGTACCATGTTGATCAAATCAATAGATGCATCAACACATATGAAAGATGCAAGTTTTGTTGTGTACGATGGATGTTCATCCAGAGATCTAAGATATAATAAAGAAAAATCATGCACTGAGTAATGCAAATAATTAGGTGTTGTTGGTGTTTCTTTATGGAGAGGCAATCTTTATCTATTAACAGTTTTGGACTCCATGTGTTGCATTGTATTGATTTGATGCTCAGGATATGGGAAAAACCTCCTTCATCCACAGGTGATTGATCAGGCTGGGAGCGTCCCCAAGTTCATATAACCATATTTGGGTTCTTAACCTCATGAGGAGACACACCAAAACAGGGAGTTGGTGGGACATCCTCGCATCCATTATTTCATCGCCAACTTCATTACTTCTTCGCCTTTGCTTGGATGTCGTGCTTTGAGTTGAAGCAAAATGTTTGTTTGTGATGAGTGAAGGGATTATGCATATAGCAGGAGAGAGGATGTGAAATCCATTTCCAGATTGTTGTACAATGACTGCTTGTGGGAAGGAGTCGTAGAAGTGTGCTCAGTGAGTGAAACTTTGGTAAAGGTTCTGAGATTGGTTGATAGAAATAATCTAACAATGGGCGAGTTGTATGAGGCCATGGATAGAGCCAAAAAAGCCATCCAAAGCCATTATGTGGGAAAGGGCCACGAAGCCAGATGATGCTATTATGGGATTTACTGATACTGATGGACCGATCACGTTGAGTTTAGAGTTTGCATTTTTCAAAAAATGGTCAGAGCGAAGTGTTCCAGATGTTATATATATATATATATATATATATATATATATATATATATATATATATATATATATATATATATATATATATTCAAAAAGAAAACATGTGAAATGCCAAACTAGATGCAAAATTTATGCAACATGTATGTTTGTGATACTTCCAATATATGCGAAAATGCTATCTTAAATTCCATATCCATCATCATTCCGAATCTATGTAAAGTATTAATGACGAATCATTCAAGTATCAACTATCTAGTCGCTAACAATTATAATATACAAAGTAAGAAAATTGAAATACATTTTACAAATACAAATATAAACCATATAGATTCTAGAGATTACAAACATATAAAATTTAGAACCATATAATAGGGAAGTACATCATTAACTTTATGGAATGAAAAAGGTTATCCACCATTGTCAACATGAGTCATGGCCAAATAGTTTTGTTTATGCAAAATTGGCTATTTGCATAAGTACTACAATGATAATTAAACTAAAATCTAGTAAATGAAAAACAATCTATTTCTCCTACTCCTATTCTTCCACCAATTACCTATCTCCTCAGAGGGGTATGCAGGGTAGGAAGATGAAGCAACCAGTGTGTTAGTTCTCCTTAATGCAGTGCACTGTGGAGTGGTCAAGGGGGTCGTCCGGCGGACCTTGCACTGGTGGTGGCATCTCAAAGACGACTATCCTCATCCAAAAGAGCATTCTCCAACTCCTCCAAAACCAAGGCTCCATCCTCCAAATTTGTCCCTAGATTGTAGTCCTAACATCTTATTTACTTTTATCTAGAGTTGATCCTCATAGTAATGGTTCAACAATCTAGGTGTTGTAATGCACATAGACTGTCTCGCCTTCAATCGCATATCTAACTTGTTCCTTCCGACATTGTGATGAAAACTGCATGTGCTCCAACACCCCATGTTGAAGAAGTGTTCACCACTGTGAAAGAACCCACACAAGAAGTAGAACATAGCTGTAGTGTATTACCGCCATGCATGTCCCGCCATTGAAGAGAAGGCAAATTCCATCGATCTCTATATGCAGCGTTGCTCCTAAAGGCACCAGTGCAACTGATGTACTGGCTCGCCGCTCAACTATTGTCGAATGCTATCACACTACTCAACATCTAGGTACATTTTTTCTTAATGCTTGCATATAACCAGTTTGAACCTCCGGATCTTGGTGTGGTTTTTCTTCACCACCGGTAAGAAGGAAATCCATGACATGATATATTTTGCGGGCACATATGCAAGGCATGTAGTGGAATATTTAGCTTCTCTCACTGTTTTTCCACCTCTATACCGATAAAATCATACAAATTTTGATCTCTAGGCTCAACAATATCCTCTTAATTTGCCCTACATATTATCCATTTGCTCATACAACTCCCCAATGACTAGCTCATCAACTGAAAACCTAATCATGTTATAAATTGGTTTTGTGAACTGCAAAACATACTTGACCTGTGTCCAAAATGGCTATCAAGGACAATGCAGGCTTTGTCGCATCCATGCCATCTCTATCAATGCTAATGTCATCCCACTCATCACTCACCATTGCACCCAAAGCTTGACTTACCCTCAATAAGCGCCTGAAAGTGAGGAAATAGCTTCCAAATCTAGCCTTTGCAAGCTTAAGTAATTGCACTTACTCTAAATTGCAATTAACCCTTGAATGCCCGGTGACAAATTTAATGAGTTTCTTCCCTTTCTTGTACAAATCACCAATCCATATATAATCATGCTTCTTCAACTTAATAATATATTGCGTCAAGAAGTTCAATGTGTGCACCAAACAACTGTACTCAAAAAGATGTGAGTATATTTCTGCTCAATGATTTTTCCTGTTCCTTTACAATTTGTTGCATTATCAATGATTACTTGAATCACATTAGTAGGACCAAACTCATCAATAGTTTTCAATAAGATGCTTGTTATGTTCTGAGAAGATGCCACGACTGATGAGGAGTCATGAGCTACAAGAAACACTGCACTGAGACAAAAAAACACTAAGGATATTTATCCACAAATGTTGGTTTCTAACATTTGTCCACAACGATCCATCGATACAATGAATACCTCAACATCCGCTTCTTCACCCATCTCAGAACCGTGTGAGAGCTCTTTTGATTCTTTTTCTTTTTCCTTGTCAAGTAACGCAGTTCCCAAATTTCTTTTCATATCTAGGGCTCTTATATCCAATGGGGGCTTTGTTGGATGGTTTTAACGAATGCCAACAAGGGGAGCGGATAACATTGAATGGCACACCACATGCATAAAGAAACCTTGCCACTTTGCATCCACTTCCTCCCCGCCAGAAATATCAAGGAAATCTCTATGGTTCTCTTACTTCCACTTCCACTTCCACTGCCATTCGGTGAGGACCTTCCACCAACTAAAGAAGATGAAAAGGGAGAATATGCATCAGGTTGAACCTTTTCTTTTTTAGTATTCATTCTTTGTGCAACTCCATTATGATGAAGTTTTCTCTTCCGTGTCTTAGGAGCAAATCTGCAATACCAATGGACCCCTCCTCGTTATCACTACTATCTAATGTTCCACAAAGATGCCTCCTCACACTGCATGAATTGCTATAAGGTTTTCCTCGATCTGACAACCATGTGGGCATAAAACTTAGTGGTTCCACCAACCAATTCCTCAAGTTTTGTGACATACTTCCACAAAGGGGATTAATGAAGCTTTGCCACTATCAACTTCATTATCATCCCTTCACCACCCTCCTCCCATCTCATTGGGTAGTCCGGGTCATTATGAGAATGACCACTATCTCTTCTTCATTCACATGCCTACTCCCAAACAACACCATGAGAATCAAAAATGGAAGGAAACCACAAGAAAAAACATTTTCTTCAAGTTTTAAATGAACAACCCGAATAGAATGAGGAGGAAGGGGAATTGGAAAATGTAGGAGAAGACAAAAAATACAATAATAAAAGACATTTTGTGATAATATTCAAAATTTCAACAAAAATACACATTGGCATACCTATTTTGATGAATCTCCAATGATTTGCAGTAGATGGAACCCTTTGTTGCATCCTCCAAGCTCTCACAACTTTCTTCAAACTTCCCTCCAACTTTGCTCCAACACCAAGAGCTCCTTCCCTCTCCACTCTAACTCAAAGATGAAACACGAGGAAGAAGAGGGACAGATTGTGCTTTATCTCCCTCTATAACCCTAAAAATGAACTAGAGCCCACCCACAAAGCAAAAAAAAAAAAAAAAAAGGAACTTTTCGTGCCATTCTAGGAGCTGCCCCCGTGGGTTCGGAGCCAATGGTGTTCGGGAGAGCGCCTGGGAGCTGGCCGGCAGTTCGAGCTGCTCTGAGCTGAATGGGTCGGAAATTGGGCGTGGAGCCAGTGGGAGTAGAAGGAGCTGTTCAGAGGTCTGCATGAAGTCTCAGGACGCCTGTTCTGAGCTGGTTCTGGGGTCCAGTCACGGGGAGCGAAGCCGAGATGCTCCTGCCGAGCATGGTTCAGGTCCTGGGACTGGGAGGACAATGGCAAATCTCCCACTGATGCTCCATTGACCCATTCATGCAAAAACACTTTTCCACAACCCCGCATTTTCCCATAGATGCAACTTGCTTTGATGTTGAGGTGATGGAAGGGCTCCATGTTTGTCTTCAGAGGATGGTACCTGATGTCGCAATTCTCTTTGATATTAATCACGAGATAGAGGTGTATCGGGATGGTACTGGAATATTTGGCTAAGAAGATGCTGTTGCTTCAAGGAAAATTTTGTTGCCACGTAAGTCATAAGAATTTAGAAGATAGTTCAATTTAGAACTTTATGTTTTAAAAATCAAATTTCACCTATGTATTTTAAATTTTAAAATTTATTTAAAGTTCAATTATGTTTTCTTTTATGTTATCTTTCTTTCTTATTTGTTGTAGATGTTTGTATAAAACTATATAAGGGCACAATTTACAAAGATTTTCCATCCTAACTCCTAAGTCAAACATGTACCTCTTTGAGATGTGAGCGCAATTGGAGTATATTTGAAAAAATACACAAAGAATCGCACTGTGTTAGAACTTATGAGCAATTACATTTATTGTAATCTGTAATTTATGAGTCTATGACCCTCTAATATATTATGACCCTCAAAAGTTAAACTCATTAAATCTTTTATGACCCTCTTACAAGTTAGAGTTCTCGCGTCTCAATGACTTGGGGTATGTCCATTACAATCTTTGACTATGGTTGAGGAAAATGGATAGAACATTGGATGTGGATGCTATTTCCTTGGACAATATTGATGTATTGTCTTAGTGGAGGGTGGAAGTTGAGATGCCTATCATGGAGGAAGCACTTGCATGGTTAGATGAGGAACTCCAACAACAACATGCCTTGAGGAGGAGGAGGAGGATCATTTTGAAGACATCATGGAGGGTGATGTGATAGCATAAACACAACCTTCTACATTTATTGATACACCTACTCCTACACACACCACTGGTCATCCACTATCAGATACAATGACCACTATCAGATACAGGGCCTTATACTGTCAAGGGCAGGCCTGACAAACAACCCACTATCTTTTCTCGTAAAAGGGGGAGAGGCCCACATTGATATTAGATAGCTAGCTTCTAGTTTTGTTTCATTTGTCATTGACTCATTATATTTCAGACATCTACAGACTCCATCAAGATGATGAATCATGAGATACATTTTATAATTATATATGTGATGTCATTTTGTATTGTTTCTAACTTCTAAGTTCTAACTATTATCCTTCAGGATTCAGTATCGACTTTGATGCATAATTTTTTATTTGGCATGTACTACATATATATCGATTTCTTCATATTTATGTGCTTAATGTGTTTACCTGATGTTGTTGTTGCTTTATATGTTTAAAATTTTGAAAAAAATGAATATATTTTGTATTTTAATGTTTATCGGTTTTCCCATTTTTTGCCGACTTTTGCTAAAACGATTTTTTTCCAGTCTCACACTTTTTGCCGATGCCGACATTTTCAACAATGCTTAAGAGTTCATCAAGTTTCTCATGAGCAAATTAAGGTTATTCTTAGGAGCAACCATGGATTTTTTCTGAGTGAGCAACTAAGGATTTTTCTGAAGGAGCAACTAGCATATTCAAAGGCAGCATCTAGATTATTTCTGGGTAGCAGCTAGCAGTTGATAATCTATTCTGTAGCAGCTTCTTTCACTCTCTTCTAAGAGATTTTCTAGACAACATATAAGAGTCATTCTGGGAAGCAACTAAGACACTCCTGTAGCAATAAATTTACTCTGTTCTGAAGGTATTCTAATAACAACTAAAGGCTGTTCTGTAAAGGACCTTTTCTGAGGGTTGTAATACTCAATTTTGGGCAGCATCTTTCACTTATTATGAGGCAACCTTAAGAGCAATCCAGAGTCAACCATTAAAGGGAAGATTTGAATCAGCTCAGCTACAATATAAGCTACAGGTTTGAGGGCAATTTTGTAATAGAGACTTAGTGCTATTGTCGTGTAAATTTATTGTACTTGATTGATTGATCAATATATCACGTAAGTTTGCCTGGTTTTCTTCCCTCGAGGGTTTCTGTGATAAATATTTGTGTCTCTTTGAATGAGTGATCTTCCTATTATTCTTATGTTTCTGTTTATCATTTAAAAGAGGAAAGAACACTAGTGTTATCTTCTATCTCTGCTTATGCTTGAAAATTAACAAATTCAACATTGGTGCAATTCCAATTCTGTGTAGTAAGAAACACTCTATAATTCCACAAAAGCAATGTACCGCTGCTAAACTGTGAGTAGTATGGTTGAGGAGGTTTGGTGATTTGGAAATTCAAGGCATAAATGCCTGCCATCATGCTTGGTGATAACCATTGTATTAAAAATGACAAAAAATCTTGTTTATTATGCTCTTACCAAACATATCAAGGCGCATCACCATTATATTCAAGAATTAGTACAAGATGGTACGATTGAAATGATTCATTGTCCCACTTCAGAAAAAATTGCAGACACTCTCACTGATGCACTTTCATAGAAAAAAGATTGAAAGTTCAAGTTTACTTATGTTTGTGTTTCAAAAAATGGTCATTAAGAGGGAATGTTAGATATAGTTCCAATAATATCCATTCATGTACTTTCTTGTAAATGGACAAGTTATTTTAAAAAGCCATTTTAATCTAAGTAAACAATCATAATCTATTAGATAGTTATATGGGTCCCTACATGTACTTAACAAGATCATTAATAAGAGAAAAAGAGGTGTTGGGTTTTAGGGTCACATATGCACATAACACTAAAAAACATAATAACCAAGATGGCCTCTTGTACTAGAATAACAATTCAAGATGACCTCCTAAGGGATAATGACCAAATCAAATAAAAATTGACTCCCGCGACAAGGGATAATGGTCCAAGTCAAGAGAGTTCCCACACTGATAATAATTTCATCATCAAAAGCAAACTACTACAGAATGATGAAATCACTAAGGAAAACAAGATAAGACTTACCTTGTCCGGGCAATCATGCTCAATCTTGCTTTCGGTCTTCCTGAGAAAGTCGAGATAGAGAAGAACTCTTCGTCGTTCTTGCTTGCATTCCTTGACTTCTTTTGAGGTGGCTAAAGTTTGCTTTTCTTGCACATCACTAACTGCAAGCTTATTCTCATAGTGACAAGGGCTTAAACCCTTTCACATCACTAGTCGTAGTTCCTAGGTCTTCTAGTGATATACCGCAAGTCTAGTCTTCTAGTGATAAGGGCTGCAAGACTAGTCTCCTCACTAGAGCTTGAATAATATGCACTTATAGCACACACTCAAAAGTCACCCCAAGGATCAATTTTTTGAAATCAGTACAATTTGCAACATCCCTTTCACATCAACTATCTTCAAGCTTTCATCATTCTGGACAACACTTCATGTTTGATGATTTGACAAATGGATGGCACATCCATTCTTAATCTTCATCAAATTTTGTCACTAAATCTTCATTGATGCCTTAGATGAAAAGATCCTACTGAAACCCTCCTTGATTTCTATCCATATACCTTTGATTGTCGCTAAGTCCTTCCAGCCCTTTATTTGCATCAAACTAGGGCCTCGACTCCCCCTTCTTCTACCTTGCAATATGTTTTCTTTCTTCTCGTGGTCTGCAACAAAGGGTTCACAACTCCCTTACACTCCTGCTATCACAACCAGGGCTATGGCCCACTCTCCTAATCCACAAGTCCAAATCAGGGTTGAGTAAGGACTTGACCAACCCTTGTTTCATCTACAACTTGTTGTCTTGAGCTTGTCATGTCCTAAGCTATCGTCCGAGGTTTTATGGCCGCGGGATAAATCTCTAGGCCTGCGACCTCTCCAAACAATCACTACATAGGCCCTGCAGCCTGTCCACAGGTTGTGGCCTTTCCAAACAACCACTACAGGGGTTGCATTGGAATGCTCATTGATGATTGATAGTGAACCTTTCCCAGTTCTTCTTTGCATTGGAATGCTCGTTGATGATTGATAGTGAAACTTCCCCATTGACTGTGTTGCTGCATAGTCTATATCAAGAGAAGAAATATTCCTCATGTGTCCAGTACCTTGTGTGACATTCATTGATAGATCAACATTACTTGTCGGATGCAACACCTCATCACTCTGTGTGGCAACATCCAATTTCACACATGGTGTGGCAATTTTTACAAAAGGGAGTTCTAAACCTCACAGATTCCTTTACTTTGCCCCCTTATACTCACTCCAGGGTGGCTTTGTGGTAACCATCTCTAGAACTATACAACCAATGGCTTTGTGATAACCATCTCTAGAAGTAGGGCAAGAGCTGCAGACACCAATGGCTGGAAAATATATGACCTTTTATGGCCATGAAAATGCCCTCTGTACTGCACTAAATCACCCTATCGATGAGAAAATATGGCTGTTCATCAACCGTGGAAGAATCTTCACATATCTCCATTATTTTGGGCTCTCTAAGAGACACAAAATCTGAATATTTATCCCTAGGGCTCTCACTATCGGTATTGGAGATGGGATCTTCATGAAAATATAAGCAATCCATGCTTTCAGATCCAGAAAAAAAGTGTCAATGTCTTCATACTCTTGGTTGCCATGTTCTCGGGTGCCTCATCCCCTCATGTGTGAGTGGAAGCTTGCAAATGGCCTCAGACTAGTTTTATATGTGAGTGAAGCCCAGCTGTCCACTCTTGGTTGCATTGTTCGAGGCTCTCATCCCTCATGAGTGGGAAGCTTGAAGGTCTGCATTTGGTTTTATTTTCGAGGACGCTGCGCGCGTTGTTTTTATCAATGGGAGTGGACGTTTGCAGCTATGTTTGATTTTGGGAGGTTTGACCCTTGTACCGCTGCTTTTATTCAATTCCAAAATAAAAATGCACCGCTAGTTAATTACAAACTGCGTGAAACCTCGGCAGGACATTAAAATTGAGCTGTCGCGGCCTGTCAATAGGCTCGGAGCAATAACCATGATAAAATATGCCCGTCCAAAAAACACATATGCCCGTCCAAAAGAGCAATATGCATATTAGAAATTCATAAAAAGGATTATATTTCAAACTACCGTCACCTATACTTCTTTCGTCTATGGATAACTTTGTTTACCCTCACCTAAACGTCTCTCGTGAGTAATACATCCATCGATCATTTTGTTTACATTGCAACTTGCAAGACATTGGCTGCAACTTGTGTATTCAATGGAAATGGCAAGTTACTTAAATGGCAGGTTACAAGTAGCCCAAAATAATAAACAAGTAATTACACTAAGTTCACACATGAGCATTTAATTCACAATTAGTCAAGACTCGAGATTTGGTGGGTGGAAACAAATAATATTTGGTTTTGTGTGTTGATCGTGAATCAGATATCATCTCATCTCATGCTTCTCTTGAAATTCCACCATCTTGTCCAATCTTGATTTGGAAATCCATGCACAACAACTATTGAGATCTTTTGGTAAGTGATTCTTCTTTGTTCACCCAATGTTGCTTCTTGTTTCGTCTAGGTTCAATTCCCTTACAATGCACGGGCTTTGTTTTGAAATTGTATCATTTAGGTTTTTACCCACCATTCTCTTTTTCATAAGCTATTGTAACATACGTTTAGTGAGGTCGACATTATGTGCATAACAATTTTAAATGTGATGTATTGTTTGTATGGTTTTTTACTTTCACTGTTTGCTTTTTCATAATCTCTTATAAGATACATTTAGTGAGTGGTCTACATTGTGTGCATACCAATTTTAAATGTAATGTATTGTTTGTATAGTATCTGGATAAAAGTTTAGTACACAATAAAATCCAAAAACCTTGCAAACAATATGATCAATGACAAAAATCTAAATTATAATATTTTGGATGTAGTTTAATAGTTTAGTCACCTTAACTTTGGCATTGGTTTTACAAACTAAGTTTGGGTATGAGAAATGCAAAGCAACTCTTAATGGATGCGCAAAAATTGCCCTAATACTTTTTTGAGAAGTGGTGTAAGGCATTTTCCCTAAGCTGGCAATAAGACCTTCATTGGGTGTTTGCTACAAAATTCTAAGTGTGCCATTGGGTGGTCTTTTTATAGGGAGATTACACAAGTTTTGGGAACTTCGTTTGGCACGATGTTTGGGGAAACTACCTCGAAGTAAGGCACAAGTTGATGTGGTCCCAAAGAATAAATGGGTCCATGTAAGCTAATTGATGGTAAGTCCTATGGCCAGTCAGTTAAGCACTTGGGTGTTAAACAAATGACAACATCTTGGGTACTTGGTGTGGCAAGCACCTTGGTCTAGGGAATGTGCCATGCAAGGAAATGTTCTACAATTAGATAGATTGCCTATGAATATGACATGTCGTTGGGATGTAGGCATTGTCAATGGTGCCACAATAGTTGGGACTCGAACCTCTTATACCATATGTCATTATTACTTTATCTCAAACCATAGGAAAATAATGTGTCTTTCTACAGAGACAATGGGGGGCACTTGCTCTCCCACTCTATAGTTGTTCCAGTGAAGAGATTTCTTAGTATTTTTTTACTAGGGGAGAATGGAATATTTCCATTTTAAAACCATTGAAACGTTAAGATGGGGAGATATGGAAGCAATTATTCAAAGAGTGAAGAGTGTTGATATGAACTCTCAATAATGAAATCCGACCAATGCTTGTTGTAATTTGATATGTGTTCATTTGTGAGCAAAAATCTTTAAGCTTTGATTGAATTTAGTGTTTTGTATGTTAGGCTGAAAGTGCTATTAATATGCATTGTGTGTTGATATATAATGTACAAGTGAGATGTATATCCTCCAAAAAAAAAAAAAAATCTCTCCACCTCTATGTTTTTTTATATATGTGTGTACCTAAAAAAACTAATAAAAAAAGATAAATGGTTTGGAAAAAGGAACTTTGATTCTGACCGAAAAAGGTGTTGCTATGTTTTAAAAAAGATAAATTATTTTATAAATAATTGGTTATGGCTGAAAGACGAATTGCTAAGTTGTCGCCTTGTTAGACATAGATCCAGTTGCTTTGGCTATATTGTCTTTTTTCTTGATAGAGTATCTGGGAAGCTTAGGTATCTTTCAATGTGTGAGTATAATGTGGATTCCTTACAATGCAAATATGGTCAAAACTAATAATGACATGCAAGTTTTTAATATGTAAGTGATATCACTTCTCAAAATGCATGAGATGTCCAATATAAAATATGTGTGCAATGAGAAAATATTCCAAAAAATCTATTAACCCATGCATTTTTCTATACATACAAATGTGCAACTAAGGTGTACACCCTTAAAATGTCATTCATGTGGATTTTAGATTTTCATTTGAATTCCCTTTGGTGATGTTTCTTTGTTGAATTCTCACAGAGATAGTGGATGATATTTAGCTAAAATTTAATAACAAAAATCAACTAGAAGGGCATTGCATTTGTTAGAAGGGCATTGCATTTGTTTGATATTGCAAGGTAGTTGCTAATTAGACGTGAGATTTGTTGTTTTGGATTCTAATTTGGGAAAGAATGGACTGTTTGTATTATTAATTTGTATTTTATATTCTGTTGTATTGATTGAATATAGTATAAATTATTGAGAAATGCCACTTTATCAATAGATTAAAGATAAAAAAACAACTTTCTAATTTGCTAATGTATTTGCATCCCACTTAATTTCTAATCAACCACGTGACTCTATAAATTAAGTATATGATCATCCACTCTCATTTTTTGTTTTATCTTTTCTCTTTGGTGTGGAAAATCTATTGATATTTTGGGTAAGCCGCTTAGTGAATGTTATATGATATTTTGCACATAGCTTTTAGAATGTTAAGGTGATATTTTGATTCATTGATTTCTCTAGTAAGTATCAATTTGATTGGAAATGCATTGTTTTATTTATCACATTTTGTTTATGAAGGTAGTTAATTTATTGTTTTCAGGGATATTCCAATGACTCTTAGATAAGATATGATCTCCTCTATGCATGATTCTAATCTAGGGGTCAACTAGATGCCATGTGACGTAGCTTAGGGTTTGAAAGTTGAAGAGGATGGATGACATGATGGAGTTGGTGGACTATTTCGAGGACACAATCTCAAAGGATATGATATTCATTTCACCATGTGTGCACCCAAACCTCATTAGTTGAGTACAGTGAATATCCAAGGTTTGGGTGCACACATAACCACACTAGAGGATGACCTGGGGTTGGAGGTATTGACCATGTCAATCCTTGCAAATATGTCGATCTCTTGACAGATACTTGTCGGGAACCGGATCAGGGTTATGAATGCAAATTAGATTTGGAGACTGGCAAAAATTTATTTTTTCGCAGTGGAGATGGTAATACACTACCCACTTTCAACCCATGCATTTACTGCAATGCTTTTGGGTTGTTGGAAGTTTGCAACTTTTATAAGCTTGAGGTTTTAGGGTTCATTGGAGGTAGGTTGGATTTAGATGAGTTGTAGGGTGGTGAGGTCAAACAGACCAATGGAAGTCCTAGTTGGAAGAGGAAGAAGGTGGTGAAGTCAAAAGGAGGTGGTGTCTCTCTGGTTGTTGGGGAGGATTTATGGGTTAGTGAGATTGTAGAGTTGGAAGTCAAACAATGATGGGAAATTTCAATGATAGAAGGGTATCCATGTCGAGCCTAAATGTGTGGTTGCATAGTGAGTAGGATCCCATTCTAGGTTATGGACCTGTCACCCACTTTTTGGCCCAAGGGTGGATATGGTTCATTTTTCAGACTCGAGACAATGTGTGGAGGGTTCACTTGAGCCACTGGTACTCTTCGATACAAGGGAATAAATTCTTACCAACTCTCCTACCTAGATCAAGCTTCCAAACTCACCCTTTGAATTATGGTTAGATATAGGGTTGAAAGTTATTAGGGAGGATCTATGGATCTTTGTCACTGCAGATGATAGCTACAAGGCCCATAATATGCAATCAATGGCATGCATCTTAGTGGAATTACATCCAAGACAAGGCCTATTTGATTTGATTTCCCTGATGGTGGGGGATAGGTATTATGCTCAAGTTTTGGACTATGTTAATATCCCATTTAGATGCACCCGATGTCATAATGTGGGGCACGTCATGACTGACTGTGAATCAAATTTTATGAATAAGTATATGGGAAAAGGGGTGCAGGTGCCAGGGATTAAGGTTACAACCCTTATAGATCCACAATTGATGAAGGCTTCTTTGACTACACCTACATTCAGGAGGGATAAAACAATTGAATATATTTGACCTACACAAGCGTTGGATGTGTTGGATTCGATGAATGATCTCTTTGTGGGTGATATTTCCATTCCATTGATTGTGGGCTCACAAAGTCGGGAGGACATTTACCATAGCCGACAAGCACGTTTGGAGACCTAAAGTTTACAACAACTCAATGAAGCAAGATGGAAGCATTGTGGCACAAGGGTTTTTCTCATCCATCTGCCTCGGGTAAGTTAATTAAAACCCCTCTCCCATCTCCTTCTTCAAGTCAAGGTAAGTTTGTGTCAAGTATGCATTCTCGGTGTACAAGCCATTCCCCTTGGTCAACATCAGGGGTTGTTTCTTCGAGATGGATGTAGAGGGTGGAGGATGGGGACTCTTTTACGATTGAGCTCTTAAGAGATTCCAATCCCTTCACTTTACAAACTAAGGGTTCCTTTTGACCTTCTCCCACTAACTCTCCCATGACCTCTATTGAAAGGGAACCCTACCTCCTTTGTTCCAAGAATCCATCTTAGGGGCATGGAGTCTCGGAAGGTCTGGGTTTTGATCAACAAAAGGAAATGGGCACTTCGAAAGTAGGGCATAAATAGGCTTAATCAGTTCCTTGCCCATCCTTTGGCTCTACATAGGATTCATAATTTTAGGACGTGAGTTGGGAAGGTGCATTTCTTTGACCATTACCCTATCTTTCCTGAATTGGGTAAGGGTGAAAAGAAATTGGGAGATCCATTTAAATACAATATTTATTAGTCTAAAGAGGAGCATTTTCAAAGTTTAGTGTGATATAATAGGACAAAGTATCAGTTAAAGAGAAAGTGGTCCTTTGGGTAGGGGAGAGAAAAAAAGCATAGGGATTGATCTTTAAAGGAAGTTGAACATGAATTGGAGGTGATATATGAAGAGCACTTGGGAGGTTCTTTGCCTCACTATTCTTTGAACAAAAGTCGCTCTTTGGAAATCCTTCAAACTAATATATTAATTCACCAAGGAAATGAATGGCACCCTAAGAGCCGATCCTTATGGATCAAAGCAGGGGACCAAAACACCAAATAATTTCAGAAGTTTGCAAACTATAGGAAAAATTCAAATACAATTTGGGAATTGAATGACATCAAAGGAAATAAGTATGTGGTTTCACAAATCTAACTTTGTTGGTGGTTGGACACTTCAAAAAACTCTTTAGGGAGCTAGATCAGTCAACGATCGAAGAGATTCTCAAATTGATCTATGTTTCCCTGGGACTCATTGAGGAAGAATATAACATAGTTATGTACAATGCAGTGACCAAATAATAACTCTTAGCTATCATTGGTTCCTTCAAAAAAGACAAGAGTCGTGGTCTTGATGGTTTGATGATTGAGTTCTTTGTAGATCTTTTTGATGTATTGGGGGATGATTTACTTTGGGTTGTGGAGGAAATTTGTTTATCTAGTAAAATGTCAAGAAGTTTCAATTCCACCTTCATTGCATTAATCACAAAAGTGGATTGCCAAGATTCCTTTGATGAGTTTAGGCCAATATATGTATGCAACACCTGCTACAAATATAGATGCGATAGTAGTCAGAATCAAGTCGATGTTATCAAAATTCATTTCCCTAGAATAATTCGGCTTTCTTAAAGGCATGCTTATCCATAAAACTGTTGACACAACTAATGAAGGCCTACACTCCACCAAAAAATACTTGGTGTCCAACAGTAGTAATTAAGCTTGATTTGTCCAAAGCATATAACAAAGTTTCATGGATATATCTTAGATTTCTTTTATTGCTTGTTGGGTTTGGTCTACATCTCGTCAAACTCCATATTAATGGGATGTGTTATTTGACATATTTTGTTGTTTTAATTATTGACTTGGGATTAGATTTGTTCAAACCATCCCTAGGGCTTAAGCAGGGCTTCCCTCCATCATCATACTTATTTTTATTGGATGTTGAAGGGCTTGGTCGGGCAATTTTTGAATCCATGCAACTGAATAAAATTCAGGGTGTGAGGAATGGTAGGACCGAGAAGCTAACACATCTATTGTTTGTTGATGATGTTTTTTTCTTTTTTCTTATGTTCAAAGGATGAAGGCACACATTATAAGAAGATTTTGGACTTATTTTTTTGATGCAACAGGTATGTTAGTTAATATTAATAAGTCAAAAATTTATTTCCTTGTTGCAGAGGCTAGAATTAGACATAGTTTGATTGATCTCTTTTTATTTCTCTCATTTGAGTTGGGTGATGGCTTCAAGTACCTTGGATATGTGTTAAAACCAAATAACTATGAGATTCAGACTAGAAATTACTACTAACTAAGATTGAAAAGAAAATCAATTGTTAGTGCATAAGTGGATCTCAAGAGGTGGAAGACTTGTTCTTATTAAACATGTTATTGAAGTTATCCCAATGTATTGGCATCTACTGGCCCATATTCTTAAAGGTGTACTCAACAAGATTAGGAAACTATGCTTCAACTATCTCTAGAGGGGAAACAGTGAATATTTGGGTTCTCATTTGGCTAATTTGAAGGAAGTGGGAACTCCCAAGTGTTAAGGCAGATGGGGATTAAAGCATATTTTTATATTTAGTAAGTTGTTAGCACAAGGTCACTTTCAATTTTCTTGACTCGTGATAGTCTATGGAGGAGGATATTAATTGAGAAGTATATTGATCCATGCTCGTTCCTAGATTGGATTCGTGGGCAGCAAAAAAAATCCACATTATATCAAACCAGAGGAAAGCTTTAAGTCTAGCCTTTCCCATAATTGGACAATACCTAGCATGGAAGGTGGACTCAGGATCACAGGTCAGAATTGGAACATATGCAATAGTTGGTTGTGGGGACAATGTCTTCCTCCCCAAGGCTCCAATTGTACAAATTTGGGAGACATGTCAATGCACACTTAATAGAATTGGTGATGTTGCTCGAACAACAATTTGGAGATAGGGATGGCTCTAAGCATAGGATTTGGGACTTGAAGCAAAGTGGTACCAACATTAGTATCTATACATTATTGAGTTAAGAAGGCCCACATTCATCTAACTAATTTTGATGTTGAAAGTGCTTGGTCCTATAACACCACTGGAGGATAGTATATGACTAAGTTGGGATATCTTACAATGCAAAACCTAGAAACATTTACAAATAAATGATGGTTCAAGAAGTTGTGCAAGACCAAATGGCCACCAAAAAACATTATTTTCTTTTGTCTTGTTTTTAGAGAAAGAGTCCTAACCAGATAGAAACTTTAATTGAGGAACAAAGTTAGGCCTAGCTATTGTTCTCTATGTAGGAGAAATGAAGAATTTAATATTCATTTGTTTTTGGAATGTCCTTTTACAAGACAAGTTTGGCATGAAATTGAAATCCAGATGAACGTGAAGCACTTATGGGATAGGTCTTCTTTGGAAGAATGTTTTCATGGTTATTTTATAAGAAGATTGTTAAAGACAATTAGAACCCTTCATGTACTGGTTGCTTGGGGATTTTGGTTAGCCTAAAATGCTAGTGTTTTTATGATAAACAATGCCCTCCATACAAGGTTTCTCAACAATCCCTAGCTCTACTTTCCATTTATAAGCCCTCCTTTTCATATGGTTTTCATATGGTGGGTGAGGTAATTATCAACAAGGAGGTTGCTTGGGGTTTCTTTGATGTGTCTGTAAAGGATCGAAACACACTTGTAGCTTTGGATTTGTTCTATACCTTTTGAACTCACACTACTTTGTTGGCAAAGCCAATTTCAGACAAGGTGAATTCAAAGCTCCATTTTCTCTTTTAAATTGTGCCATTGACATGAATATCTTTGGTTTGTAGGTATTTTGAGATTCAGAGACTGGATGAATGATAGGAAAAAGGTGACCAACCTGGGCTTGTTGCAAACTTCACAACCGAAGTCCATTTCAACAATTCCAAATGTGATTATTTACACATTATTTCCGTGAATTGAACTCTTTGCTTGCCTATACTCTTCAAAAGGAGCTCATTTGGATGTCACCGTCTGTTTTAATACCTATGAAGGGAAGTCACTCTGTAAGAGTGAATGTAATATTTATGACATGTAGCAGTCCTTTACAAGCCTATGCTTTTATATTATGGCGGTATGTTTGTTGAACTTTGACATGCTCATGTTTTGTTTCCAACAATGTATCTATTGAACTTTGGATATTTTGCTATTAGCTCTTAGCTTCTATAGGATTGTAATTTCAATTTCAATGAAACATAAGTATTCCTTTTTTCTCTTGGAAAAAATTATCGCTATCAATTGAAATGCAATTTTTTTCTAATATTATCATCATGGAAGGGATACATGAATATATACCCTTATAACTAAAATTAGGGACAACCCTTCAAATTTGATCACTTGAGGAGGTGATGCTTGAATATTTTAGGGTTGGGGTAAGTAGTTTCAACTGGAAGTCAATTTGATGATTTCGTGCTCCTTTGGAAACGTTCTACTAATAGTAAAATTTAAACTATGACAATTAACTAGATTGTAATCTAAACTTAAGTTGAAAAAATGATTTTAGGTGTGAATTATCTTACATCTTCAACCATTATAAAATGACGAGTTAAACATTCATTTGAAGACAAACTATAAAATTACATGAATTAAACCACCACATTATGGCCATTAGTCGGTTATGAAATACTAAGTACTAATTATCCTATATCCTCACCAATTTAGAAAAGGACGTGAATTAATATCTTAGATGGTGATAAAATACTAAATGCCAACTATCTTACATTCTCACAATATAGAAAATAAAGTGAATTAAATATCCACACCATGACTAGCTTAGAGTTATGAGATACTATTTACTTTAATGGAATGGAGAGAAACATACACACATCATTATAGTGAATGGTAATGGTAGTGAGTGAAACAATCACATCATAGCGGATGGTGATTAGATATTAATTATTTATTGATAGTAGTGTGTTCTTTTACTTATGCTAATTAGGGTTTAGTTTTGCGGATTGAGTGAATCTATCCCTGATTTTAATTGTCACATGACGGTTGAGTTTCTTTTAATTAGTATATTGTTGTAATAGCCTTAAACCCTATGTTCACAAAACTCCTTAAAGTGTTTACATCATTCATATATTAGGTTCCTTAAAGTGACAATACTTAAAATTATGGCTACTAATTATACAACATCTAAGAGACTCAGTTTATTAGTTGTAATGGTATTCCAAAAGCTAGTAACGATATTCTTAAAGATGATAATAAACATGAAATAGTATGATATCGCTAAAAGTGTGGTATGGTGCATATACTAAGATATGTGATGTAAATTGGTTCACCTTAACTACAAGCATGATATAAAGTACTTAATACCAATGATATAGCTCATACAATTTAATACCAACAAATGCACTCTCAAGAATGTGGTAAGATTGTTTCTAGAGACATAAGCAAGGGTTGCTTTTATAAGTTATGTGGAAAGATGTTAAAAGAAACATAAGAGGATGAAAATGATATATCCACTAAATAAATACATTTGCATCATGCATATGGTCATTGTTATCAACTCCAATTTATAGGAATAACTAAGGAGATGATGTCTCGAGGCCCCTGCTGTGGGGACATGGAGTGTCAAGGGATGGATTGACTTGTGATGTCCACTTACACAAATGAAGACCCGCTTCACTACCATACTTCTCCAGTTCATCATAATGGCATCCACAACATCAACTTGTTTGGAAGACATCGAGTCTTCTCCATGAGGTACAAGTGCCTGCATTTTGGTAAGTGTCACTTTAATACTCGAGGCATTTGAATATGTTTCATTAAAAGTTTCTTTTGATTATAGAACATATGCTTGGAAATTGTGTTCTTTGCCTTGTTTCACCTTTGGTGGTTGACATCACTCTAGTGTTGGTCTCCCTTGGGGAAAGGTTTGCAACTAGGGAGGTTCTTGATGAGTCATTGTGCCATTCCCATTCATACTTATCATTTTTTTCACACTTCATCCTTTTCGCCTCCTCATCTTTTGGGATTTTTATTAAAATTAACCCAAGAAAGGATTGTACCCCTTTTCATGGGAAGAAGGGCTGAAGGCCCGTGAGGTTTGTGAAGGAAAAAGATAAAATCCTAAACTATAAACCTTCTAGATGCTCGCTTAGGCATCTTGATGACAATGAAATGTCTCTCATAGAAACTATTGGGACCTGCAAAATAAATAACAATCTAAAAAATGCCAACCAAGGTATAGCGTATGTGGGAAATGTTTCTCATCTTAGGTAGAAGTCCCACTTTGGTCAAATTACGGGAACACTCTTTTAATTAATTATTGGCAAATGAAATGGCTTGGAAAAAAAGGCTGCATTGAAATGAAGGTGTATCACACCCTCTACAAAGGCACCCATAAATGAGATAATACAAACCCTTTGTATGTCATGAGCCCCATGCCCAAAGTTTTACCCCCATCACCACATCCTTACATGGCTTCTAGAGATGGTCCACCAGGGAAACACTCCTTAACTTGATGAATGATTCACCCAATAGGTCACCATGACAACCCTCCCATACCTAAACTTGGAAAGTTGCATAGGGTCTTGAGCACTTGTTTAATTTGAAAAGGCAGTTTTTATGCACATGTGTAGGTGCCTTTGCATTAAATGTTATTTTAATTGGAATGATACATTTGAATTGAGACCCTTGGAGGCCACACTCACTTGTCTTTGCAAGACCTTGTTTGATGGATGTTTTTTTAGGAACAACCCTAGCTTGGTCTTCATTGGGGTTTGAAGCCCATAGAGTGGATGACATGACCCACACCTTGGGAGTTGACAAATGATGGATGTTTCCTTTGGAGGCAAGAGAAGACACCTTGAAGGAAGATACCTAGCCATCACCTTTCCCAACCATTTTCCTTTGGAGGTCTTACACCACACTTCTTGGGCTTGACTCAACTCTGGGGGCTAGGGTTTTGTTGATGGTGGTGAAGTTTGATGATGATTTGGCATGGTTGATGAAGAGGAGGTCACTTACCATGGTGCTACATGGCCTTTGGAGGCCCCACATCTCCTTCAACAACCCAGTGACTTTTTAAAGATGCCAAGATGTCACCCTAGCATGATCACATTTTTAGGGTTTTCTTTGTGTAAAAATCAAATTGTAATTGTAAAGGGGAAATTAGAGGAGGTTGACCTCCCTAATTGTGTTTTACTGTAAAGTTATGTGGAAAATTTCTATTTTTAGGTCTTGTATAAATAAGAGACCTAGATCATTTTATTTTCATAACATTCTCACTTGATAATAAGACATTCTTGGCTGAAATTTGTGCCCTCTTTGGGCATTTGGACTATCTCTCTCTCTTGTGCAAATTTGTGGATTCTTGTTTGTCTATTGTAGAGCTAAGTGGTGTGCTACCCTCTTGGAGGCTTATTTCTTGCATATGGATGAAATCTAGATCATGTACTAAGATATAACATAATATGTTTTATCAGGATGTGATCCAGATCATAAACATGATTTGTTCAAAATCATATCTAACTATGATGAGTTATTTCAGAAACCTACAGGGGTGCCTCCTAACAGAGAGGTTGAACATGAAATATATTTCCAATAGGATGCTCCTCTTCCAAATATTGGAATGTATATGTCATCAGTGATCGAGAATGCAAATATTAAGAAGCAAGTTCAGGAGTTACTCGATAAAGGAATAGTCAGGCCAAGCTCCTCTCCATGTAGTTCTCCTATTGTATTAGTTGCAAAGAAAGATGGCATGTGGAGGATGCATATTGACTTCCGATCCCTGAACAATATTACGGTAAAGAACCGTTATCCTCTTCCCAGGACTAATGACATATTGGATCAATTAAAGAATGTTGTTTATTTCACTAAATTGGACTTGAGAAGTGGTTGCCACTAGATCAAAATTGCAGAAAGTGACATGTGGAAAACTACTTTCAAGACAAAGCAGGGGTTGTTCGAATGGTTAGTT
>SNQJ01S0124692.1:26571-43135 GCA_010110895.2 Picea sitchensis | reverse complement strand
TTTTTTTTTTTCTCGAACATAATTTCTAAACTTAGAGTGTCTAAGGACGTGTTTGTGGTCAAGGACCAATTCTTCAAAATATTGAGAGAACTCTAAAATTTCATGTGACCAAAGGCCAATAGATTATTTCCAAGGGCAACAAAATTGACTAGAAGTCTATTTGCCAAAGGCCAAGATCAATAGAAGTACCTGATAAGAACTCTTTGATATCACTGTGGTGAACCAAGCCGGTTCACTAGGTAAATGCCCAATGTAGGTAGGACAATAAGTTATAATCCATAATGGATAATATATTAAATAATAATGTATATGAATATGAGATGATGAGTACAATATGAATGAGGGCCTTATATATCCAAGCAGGGGTGCCCTTCCATGAAGAGACGTGACCTTTCACTTGGAAGGTGTCTCTTCATTATTATTCATTAACTATTTATGATGTATTTATACTTATTATTATATATTATGTTAATAACACTTTTATGATATCCCCTATTGGGAGCATCTTAATACTACCCACTTACTAGATCCCATGCATATATTTAAAAATCGCCCATCATATTTGTGGAGGCACATATCATCAAAATAAAGTGACACATTAGCTGTGACGAGAGATCATGTTTCTTAAAAAACTAAAAAGAAACATTGTCCAAGAAAAGAAAGTAGAGGAGATGCTAGTTCGTCTTCGTCTTTCAAAGAAGGTGATGTCCCATGGATTATGAAGAAAGAAGATCATTTGTTTGCAAAGGAAGTTATATTGGGTGTGAAGGTGCCTTATTTATATGGGTATTCCCTACGAAGTTGCTTCACTGTGCATCAAGAAAATTTTCTGGGGTTGAAATCACATGACCTTTTGAACCTTCTAAAGGTACGACGTATGTCAAAAAATTGATTTTATTATTTGTAATTTTTATTTTTATGCCATGGGATAAAACAATTTTTTTTTTTATATGTTTACTTTGTAGTTTCATTATCCTCTATTAGTGCATGGGTGTGTGAACCATGAATTTCCCCATGACCTAAGATGTTCCATATCTAAATTATCTTCATTTTTGCATTGGATCACATCAAAGGAGATTCATATGGCTAGCATTCCTCGGTGGCGTTAAAAGATAGATGATATTGTTTGTATGTTTGAGAAGGAACTACCACCGAGTTTCATGGAGTTGCATATTCATCTTCTAATTCAACTAGTATATGAGGTTGAATTAGTTGGGGTGGTCTCGTTTCATCGGATTTTTGTTTTAGAGAGGCACATGAATAAATTGAAAGGATTTGTTCTTCAAAGGGAAAACCTGAGGGATCTATGGCAGAGGGGTCATATCATATGAGTCTTTCTATTATGCCAGTGAGTACATCAAGCAAATAGACAAAAAGACATGTGTAGTTATTTGGGATGATGAAAGGGATGAAGACAAAAGAGGAGAGCTTCTCCAAAAAAATGTAAGAAGGTTCTTGATAAATATTAAGTTACTTATCATTTGTCAAATTTCTACATAGTAAGTATTCACACTGAACTTCATAATGTATATTTTCATGATCTCATATGTAATATATGTTGGTTTGATTTCATGAATACATCAACGAATTCATAAATTGATGCCATCAATAAATTCGTCGTTTACAATTTGGAGGTAACACAGTTGTGAGTCAGATTGTACGAACAAAAGAGGAGAAAATGGGAAAGTGACATGAAATAATTCAGATGGTTGAATGGTAAAATAATGCCTTATATTGATCATTTAAAATAAAATATGCCAATGGCATGCCCCAAACAGTTGGGTTGTTGATCAGGTCAAAGAGAAATATGGTGCATCCAGCCATTACCCATGTGAAGAAGAGGATACACTAAACATAGGGATTGGTTGTAGAAACTCGGTAATAATCATTTTGTGTACATACTTTTTAACTTTGCAATGAACATTTGAATTTTAAGTACATCTATATTATTGTATACTTTAATGGTCGGGTTATTAGACACATATTGGCACAATGATTTGCTCATTTTTTTATAGGTTCTTTTGTTACCATCTGCATGGGCATATGGACATCATTTTTTGAAAGAGGATGTCAATGATGGATACATGACAAAAGAATGTGGAGTGGAAGTTGAGTTCGACCAATCTATTAGTGCTATCCACCACGGTCAAAACACCATACATGGGAAGTTAGGTTACTTTAGAAAGGTAAAAAAGATCATTTGAGTGGACTTCTCTTATTTCCAATGTATTATTTTAGTTGCAAGTGGTGGGACACCTTTGATCGGAATAATGTAAAATAAGATCATGATAGTGGTATGATATATATAAACTCTAAAAAGATATTGCATGAATATAAGGAGACTTATGTTTTCCCAAAACACTACAACCAAGTGTTTTTTTACCCAGATATGTTGGATAGGGATTGGTGGTTTCTATTAAGACGTGACCCTAGATCAAAACATATTTTTGAGAACAACATTGTTATCATGCCAAACGAGGAATATAATGAGGGTGATGACAAAAAAAGTGATATGTACATGTTTTATTTCATATTTAATATTTTTTTTTGCATCTTTTTGTTATATTCTTTATTTTGCTAATTACATTGTTTTTTTATTCGTCTTCTGATAGAGGAAATGTTAAGTTAATTATAACAAATCTTTGAACAATTTTAGTTGGTTAACAGTCAGTTTGATGTGTAATGTGTTTGTCTTCCAAATTATTTGTGATTTCATGCAACGATTGTTATTTGAACATATTTATATGTCATTTCATATATTTAAAAATGTTTCATCTTCTTTAAGTATTTCCAATTGTGAAATTCTGAAAAAAAAGTTAAATGTCGAGTAGAAATTTTAATGGGATATAAAATTTTACTTTTTATATTGATATAATTAGATGTAATGATATGGTTGATATGCATTTTTAATAGTAAAACATTTTTGAGGTTATGTTAACATTATGATTCAAAAACTGAGTTTATGTTCATTTATTTTGTAGATTTAAAAGTAAGATTAACAAAAAAATGTGGTTTATAATTAAAAAAATAAATTTATAACATGATTTTGTGATAATTTGGTTTTTAAATAAAGTAGTGTTTTTTTAATTTATATACTTTTATCATTTTTTTGAAAATATTTATAAAATTATGCCCCCAATGTTGAGTAAAACCACAATTAATGAAGTAATATTTTAAAATTTTATAGCAATCGACTTATGAAATAATGACAAAAATACCAATAGGAAGATTTGAATCCATAAAATTTTAAAGCCAATAAAATTCTTATCATTGGAGATCATAACTTTTTTATAATAACAATTTTTAGTGTAGAAGAGTCTATTCAAAAAGAGTAATTAGTACAATGGATAATAGTATTTATTCATATGTAATTTGTTTTTTGTAAAAAAAAATAGTTAGAATGAAAATGTATAAAGAACTATCTATGCAATTATAGTTTCAATTTTATAATTATAGTTTCAATCATATTGAAGTTTGTAATTTATAAAAATAAACATGATGATGATAACCGTCTTATAACAAACATAAACAACATCTAAAATACACATTTATATTCGCTAGCTAACATCTTAAAATTATATATACCTATAGCCCATATAAATGTCATTACTTAGCTAGCACACATATCTAATAATTTAACAGGGCATCATCATTGTGATCACATCTAAAAAAAGACAAGCATTTTCTAACATTAGCATCACACACATTTAACAAGCATCATTTAACATACACATCTATCAAGGACATTTAACATTAAACATATCTAACATGACCTAAATGTACACATCAACATNCATTGTGATCACATCTAAAAAAAGACAAGCATTTTCTAACATTAGCATCACACACATTTAACAAGCATCATTTAACATACACATCTATCAAGGACATTTAACATTAAACATATCTAACATGACCTAAATGTACACATCAACATCAAAATATACATTAATTAAGTATATCATCATGATCAACATGAAAAATGCACATCTAATGAACAATGTTATAGCATACACATCTATCAAGCACATTTAACATCCAAATATAACATGACCTAATAATATACACATAAACATATAACTTAAGTACATCATCAACATGATCAATAGAAAAAAAAACACCATATATATATATATATATATATATATAATGGACAAGTCAAATAACTGCTATAACATATCTGGTCCGACCGATGGGATAATATGCATATCTACAACAGTAGTGGAGGCTTGGTCTGTAATGGAAGATGATGGATGATGAATAGTTCCTTCCTAATCATCTATGTGAGGTGAAAAAGGAGGATGGGGAATAGCTCTGGCATGCTCATCTAGGTGAGGTGAATGAGGAGGATGAGGAATAGGTCTGGCATGCTCATCTAGGTGAGGTGAAATAGGAGGAGGAGGAATATGTGCTATCTCCTCATGATATGGGTGAGGTGAAGGAGGAGGATGAGGATGTTGAGAAGGATGATCATGACCACCCTCATTAATCGATGGGGTACTAGACGAATGGGTCGTACTGAAAGAATATTGGTGCCTATCATTGGGAGACCTCCTTGTTGCTAGTATCTTGGAAGCTTTGACAATATGATGCATAAGAGGCATAAAATCATGTGGCATATCCCTCCAGATATCCAAGAGCATAGGATCTAGCCTGATGTCTCTCATGAGGGCAGGGAAGACTCCCACCTCAGTCAAAAGTGTAGAGAGTTGGTCACCCAACTCGAACCTGAATCTGATATTGGGCCTACGGTGCATGCCACTAGGTATCTACACTCAAGGAACCTAACCCACTGTGGCCTCAAGAATCATATCCTCATCATCATCTGTTGGGAGAGGAGCCACATCCCCAATGAAAGTGGCAATATCTGAAAAATATATAGTACATAATAATAATTACATAGTTAATTCATTAAACAAATTGACAAAACAAGTTAAAGAATGTGTTAGAATTAATTTTATTCTAATTAAGTAAGACAATTAAATGAAATTATATTAATTTTATCAAAACACTAATATTACCTCCATCATATGGTGTCTCATTTGGTGTAAATATTATGCTTGGACATCCTTTCCAATCCAAACCCGTGTAAGGATGTGACACCATGAAGAACATGTGATCCACCACACTACCTAGTAGCCCTAGTGTGTCTGCACAATCTTGGCTAGAAACTTCGGTCGGCCTGTCTTGTGCATCATCTGCCCCCACATGCGCATCTGCACATGATTCCTTGGCCTAGAAGGCTCACAAAAAACTTTCGGCCTCGTCTTTGGAAACATCTCAAAAAATAAGAAAAATAGATCTGAGGTGAATGGGAAGTTTGACCTTACATGTATCATAGCCCAACATTTGTCAAGTGCTATACAAAACTGTTGTAAAAAAATGGCAGTCCATATGATACACCATGGCCATTTTACCAACGAATCGACATAATACAAAAGAGGGAATCTAATGCGCTTCCCATCACTAGTAAAGTGGGCTATGGTAGTCACTAAGAGTGAGAGGAACCTAACCTCCTCTGCACCGAAAAAGGTGATTTTTAGTTGTCCACCAAACACCTAAAAATCATCTGGGGATAGTACCTCAACCCCAATATATCACTGAGAGTGAATGAGTTGACTCTCATAGAAAAAACCTACTGGGACATCTGGGAACTGGGGAAAATCCTCCCCTCTCCTGGATAAACCAGTGATAAAGTAAATATCCTCCTCAGTGGGATGGTATCACTGATCCAGACCCACATGGAAAGCATGCCGATGGATATCCCATCAACGGATCAGATGAAAAAAAAACCCGGAGTGCTCCTTAATGTATGTATCCTCCTCATATTACTTAAGGAAGCCTATATCCCTCAAGAGAACATAAGTCATTGCAGCAATAGGGTGAGGGTACAAATCCCTCTCCCTCTCCCTTGCCTCCCATTCCCATACAACATTGTACAGGCCCACCGTCTGTTGTTTTTGCTACTAATTCTCTCTACACTCATTTCTTTGCATGATTAACATATGAAATACATCAGCCTCACTCATAGATAAAACATTAAAAAAAAATCTACTGAATGGTAAATTTATCTATAAATACGTAAAATTAACTTCCTTCAAAAAATAAGTTAATTGCATTAGGTGTGCCCAAAAAATAGTCACACACCATTGGTGGTGCGCATATAGATATTGTGAGCACCATGATCATTGCGTCAGTGTAAACTAATGTATCAAACAAAATATGTTCTATTGTGTTATGCGGTGCGTTGGAAAATGGTACCGCACCGGGGTGCTACACTACAACACATATGCCCTGGTGCATTACATTTATAATACACATGGCTTAAACTAAAAAAATAAATTAAAATATTAATGCATGTAAACAATTAATTAAAAATTAGCAAAAAAGAGGCGTGTATACGTTCATTACATGCACCGGTGCTTGTAAATAATGTAGATGCATTGTCACATAAACTTTTCCAAATTTTTGGGGACGAAACTTTTTACGTTGCATTATGATCGTTACTATCACACTATGTACGGTGCTGCCAAAATATTTACTGGGTGCACTGTAACACAATGTTACATTTATCGACGGTGCATTTGGTAAACATGAACGCCCTGGTGTGCATGTTTACCAATGCACTACGTAAAACTATATCCGATAGGGACGGTGTGTGATGTAATTTAATGACTCGGTGCTTTATCTTTACTTTGATGCACTGCCCCACCAGTTATATCATTTTTTTAGGTGTGTCTTTAAATGAACATGCTGATGCGTTTATGTTTACCAATGCATCACTGAGAAAGGTAACAAGGTACGTGGTGCGTCCTATAAATTTACTGGGTGCATCGTAGGTGGTGCGAGCCGAGAGCCTTGAACGCACTACGCAGTTTTTTTTTTTTTTTACACTTAAAATTTCACTCAATTTTAAATTTTAATTCAGTGAAAACTTAAGTTATGAAGAAACAAGGACATTACCTAGACATTTTGTCGTTGGGGAGGCATGGTTGTGACATACTAAAAAAAACTAAATTTTCCCACCGTTTGGAAAAATTTGAAATTCACACACCAAGCAATAGATGAAAGGAATTGTTAGCACTAGGAATCACCTAAAGATTGCATGGAAGGAAATCCCATTACCCATCAGGTTATATGTGAATGTAAGAGTGTTTTAAAGGGTCAAATGGAAAAGACTCAAAATGATAATGTTCCAACTCAGAAAACAGGGCTAGCATGCACCAACAATCAAGGTCTTGGCTAACTTCAATCAGTAATTGGGAGTAAGTATGAATAGAGGGAAGACTTGAATGAGAGGAATGTACGGGTTGTTGTAAACATTAGGTCGACAAAGTCCTAAGGAAGATAGTTTCTTAACACAAGATCTTCTTGAACTCAAAAACTAAGGAAGCTAAATAAACATAATGAAAATATAATGATCCAACATCCATCATAACATCACCACAATCATTCATGTGAATCATTCAAATCATGAACATTTAGCATCAGAAGCAAATAAGCTGAAAGAGAAGCTGATTTCTATTAGCCAAAATGTCTTAAGTCCAGTACATAGCCAGATCACAGTCACTTCATCAAAATATTACAGTCTAAGGGAGCCTTTCTGAACCATCCAAACCTACTAAAGAATTGCATCTATCTATTTATAACAAAAGGGAGGCAATAGCTAGAGGGGCAAACTGGCCTCCTTCCCTTGAAAATCTCTAAGAATTCATTTCATCTAACAACTTGGCTAACAATCTATGCTATAAAATAGGAAAATGTTGGTGACTAATCCAACCCAACTTCAAACTGATTTGATTCCCTTTTGTTGTGCAGCTCCTTATTTGCCATGTGTCTTTTAGGAGCATGTGGATGTCCTCATGATGCCAGTTGTTGTTTCTACAATATTCTCCATCATCAGCTATCCAAAAATTTGTTAGCTTGTCCCTCCTGAATCCCTGGTGTTTGTTGGTAGCTTATTTAGGTAGCAGTCTGAGTAGCACACTTCAAAACTGGACAAGTAGAAAAGGTAGCGCCAAACCCTCATATTCTATGTGCAAACTTTTCCCTCTACGAAACATTAGGTAGCAAATTTACGTAGCGCCATTGTGATGCATATGTGTGCAAACTTTTTTCTCTGCTAGATATTGGGTAGCGAATTTACGTAGTGCCACTGTGCGTCTGTGTGCGAAGTTTAGGTAGTGTTGTCAAAAACGTAGCACCTCTAATCTTGAACATGTGCAGAGAAAGTAGTGACCTTTCATAGTGTCAAACCCATTATCTTTAGGTGACATGGCAACACTATAGGTAGCATACCAGTGTAATACTGAAATAGACTATTCTGTAGCGCCAAGGCACTACAGAATGTCTGCAGTTTATTGCTGAGGGAGTTAGCACTTCACAAAGCCCAAAACTCTGAGAATCGGCACTTAAAATCATATATAGGTGGCATAGATAATATTTGAATATCAATTAACCCTAAAAAAAAAGGAACCATCCTAAAAAATGGGGCTCAACTTTCACCATCTATTTTGTTACCTTCACACTTAACCTCACACTCTTTCTAGTAGAAGGAGGATGTTCATTTGGCAAAACATAATTTTTCTTCTTAGCAATGATAGGATTTTTCAGTGGGGTTGTGCTCTCCTTGATTGATGGTGTCTCTTTCTCAATGGAAGCTTCAACCAATACCTGCAAGTTTCTTTGAGCTACTTCATCTTGAAAATGTTGCAACTCTTCCTTGAGTTTCCTGTTTTGAGATTGAAAAACTCTATTCTACCTATAAAGGTTTTGGAGTTTCCTATGAAGGGGATGGGCCTTTCTTGCTACAAACCTTGCTAGGTCAAGAGTGTGTTTGTAGCCATCCATGAGTTCTTTCATCTGAGACCTATGAATCATATCTTTTGCTTTAGGATGAGCTACCTCCTTCCTAGCATCCCTAAGTTTCCTAATCAATCTTTTGAATGTCTGACTGTCAGGTGGAGTAGTGACATGCACAGCCTCAACATGATTTTCCTCGGTCTCATTTTCCACCTACATGGGAATTTCCTTGTCTTCTTCATCAGGCTTCTTGATGTCTTTGTATTTATTTTTCTTCTTTGGCACATGGGTTTATTCCTTCCTTTCCATAGGATTTTTAATTCCTTTACCCTTATTCTTTTGTACAGGGATCTCTGATGGGGATTGTTCTTCAAAAACCTCTTTGGGAACTGATGATCTTGTGAAAGGTCTTCTTCCCTTGGTATTGTCTGTTGGAGGAGAAGAGGTGAAGTGTATCTTCTTCCCTTTATTGGATGTAGTTTTGGTAGAAGAAGGAACCTCTTCTAACCCTGGTGGAGGAGGTGGTGAAAAATATCTATGTGGGGAAGGGCAAGCTTCCTCCTCCATTTCTGTGACTTTCTTTATGACCTCTGAAACTTGGACAGGGTATCTACCCTTTCTCTTCCTACTGATCCTTGCTTTAACAACACAGGTGGGTGATAAAGGACTTGCAATTTTTGATTGAGGAGAAGATGCTACATCCAACTTAAAGTGAGAAGCAACAAAAAAATGTTCCCATGAAATCTCTTTCTTACCCAATTCCTCAGAGACTAGCATTCTGATCAATCCAGAGTGGAAGATGCTAGTATCCACATCCTTAGACTTGGATTGAATCTTGTCTAACATATTACCTATGCTCCTTAACAAGTAGTAGGGAATATTCATTTCAACCTTACCAGTAAAATGTAGCAAAAGCCTTACATGGTACTGGTACAATGTGTTAAATCTCCCTTCACATGTTAAATATCTCTAGATGATCTTCAATATTCTGTCAAAATTCTCAATCAATTGACTCCTTGACACATTTTTAGACAAATCCCTGGCTTGATGTTTAGGCTTAAGGAGATCTATGGCATAGGTTGAACTCAAATCCATGGCTTTAAACCACTTTTCACCTGTAATAGGGATTCCTGTTGCAACTGAAATGGAGGCCTCAGTCACCTCAAATTCTAAATCCCCAACCTTGGTTCTCCTGCCATCAAAATGTAATGCGAATTGTCTTGGCACATCTGTATGGCCTCTCAGCATATTCTGGCAGAAAGAGAGGCATCCCACTCTTTGAAAAAACTCTCTTGCCATAGGCTCTGTATCAAAAAGATGCATATTCACAAGTTCTATTCTAACCACCCTTCCCCCTTTATGTGTCTTCTTCATCTGAGGAGTCTCCATGGCTTAGAATGAGAGCTTATTAAGGCTTATGGGGTAGTAATAATCAGGAAGACTTAAAATTGGGCTTCAAATGAACAAGGTTGACCCTTTAAAATAGACTGGTGCTAGTAAGCCAAGTTTTGACAGTGTGAATCCCACCCTTAGATTTGTACAGGTATTAAGAGTTTAAACAAATGAGTGGGTAATCTATAATTTACCTTTGTAACTGGGTAAAAATGATTAACTCCAAAATGAAAGGAAGCAGGGGAGACACAGAGGGGTTAAGCAGTGCCTCTGGGTGGCGTGATGCGTATGTAGAGGATAGGCTATTTAGGTGCTTGAAACCTCAATAGATATGGAGGGAAGAAGTAATCAGACCTAGATACAGGCAATGGAGTTCACAAGTTTGATAAGAAAGGAGACCAATCTATGATGCGAAGATGAGTCCCTTACAACTGTGCAAACTCGATAAACCAGAACCTGAGCGCTAATTCTTTGTGAAAATTAATGTGTAGAGGAGGCAACATGGGATACCTATGGAGTAAACACCTGTTTGAATATTCAACAAAATATCAATATGAAGTCACGAATATTTCAGCCCTTGAATCTACCTCAGCATCAGATTTGGTCGCACCGTTGTTGCCTGGTTAGAACTATGAGATTGAGAAGTGCAACATTCTTGAATTTTCAAATCATAAACTGTTATCAGGGCTTGTAAATATGAGATATTGGAGGTATCTTTAACCAACTCCTGGCACTGAAAACAAGGAACATGACATCAGTCGTGGTAATCATGACTCGTGGTGGAAACATGATGAATGAGAAAGGTGCTATGAAACTGCTTAATGAGTGGGAAGCACTCCAATTTGAAAAATGATTGGACAGCTAAGCAAGGACAACAAGTCATGCCTACAAGGTCATGAGTGAGGAGAAAGGCGTGTCACATCAGTCTAGTCATGGGAGGGATCGATCCTAGTGACAAATCATGAAGGGGACCACAAATTTAAATCATGAACTAAAATGGTTCGAAGTCCAAAAATCAATTTGAGGATCAAACATGAGTTATGAATCAAAACTTTATTTATCTAAGGGGTCCTAACAAGCATAAACTTTAAAGGGATGAAACATTAAAAAATTCAAATCTAAGGCTTAAAAAAGGATAAAAGGAAACTAATAACCCAAGAAAATTTAGTGTGATAATAGGAAGGAAACCAAGGAAATCAATGATGGAGGGGCGCTTCAGATAGCCAAAGGTTGCACTAGTGATTTTAAGCTCTAAAGCACTAAAAATGGTAAAAATGATTTTTACCGTCGATATTTTTTTTTATGAAACCCTCTTCTGGTGCACCCGATTAACAACCGCATCGGTTCATACATGTTTAATGAGTGCACTAGTTGTATGTCTTTAAAAAAACATCCCTAGCATGGTGTGCATGTTTTTGGGCACATGTTTGCACCGATGCGTATACTACTACATAGTGCACCACCATAAATGTTTTGAAAAACTACAATGAGAAATTTTTTGTTTAAGCATGACACAGTGTGGTATAATAATAGACACCCCGGTGCGATTGGTTTTACATAGCGCATGCCTAAATTTGGATATTAACCCTAACATGATGCCCTATATTGGATCACTTGTGCGCACTAGTGCGCATGATACAATGGAGTGCACCATAATATATTTTTTGACACAATCCTACATTGGTGGATAAATGTTTTTTATTTAATCATATAACGATGCGCTCTACTAATAGTGCACTGGTGCTTCTAGTGTTACGTTGCACAACATATATTTTTAAAAGAATGTTATTACAGTGCATCATTATTTCTTGGTGTGTCCTTACTTTCATAGCGCACTGGATAATATTTTTCTTTATTTGAAATAACCCTTCTACGGTGCACTAGTTTTGAGGGCACTGATTCACCTATTGTATAAAACAGATTGGTGCATTATGTACTTGTAAAATAACCAGTGTAAAAACATCCGCTAAAACCTCTTCCCTCTCACCTCCTCTAGTATCATCCACTACAAATGGATTTTTAGGATATTTTTATAGGGGCATCCGCAAAAACCTCCTCTACAAGGTATTTTCCTTGTAGTGAAAAAGGAATGGTATAGACATATTTGAATGGTATAATAACCTTTATGTTGTGTTGTGTTAGGTATATATCATATTTGACATAATTCAAAATTTATTATTGTATTAAGGGGATAGAGAGAGAAATTAACTTTAGAATTTCCTCTTTTAAGAATTTTATCTATTTTATCTATTGTCACTTTGGTGTAATGATAACATGATTGTCTTAGTCCTATCATCCTCCTTGGTACATATTCCCCTTCTAGACCTTAAAATAACATTATTGAATTGTCTTGTACTACAACCATTCCTTTGAAAATCCCATGTTAGATGTTCTATTTCCTGTTCAACATGGCCATCATCTAAATTTGAGATCTCAAGTCATTAATATGTTGATAACCCCAAAATTTTAAGATTGATGGCCATGTGAGGCCACATGGTGATATTGATTCATGTGATTTTTCTTCCAATAGACTGTTGGATTACTGAGAGGGGGGGTGAATCAGTAATAGAGAAATTCAATCCTTTTCAACCACAAAATGAAAGTGTTATATCAATGTAGAATTATCGGCCAATAGTTGCAGAGTAAATAAACAATGAACAAATAATAAATAATACACATAAGCAGTACACCAGTGTTTTACGTGGAAACACAAAGCGGGACAAAACCACATAATTATTTTTCTTATATGTCTTTAAGAGTTACATTTATTGGAAGCACCAACTTCCTTTGTTTTCCAACTGCAACTGAAAGGAGGCTCCAACCCCCTAGTTTCTCAGGCTACAGCCTGAGGGAAGCTCCAACTCCTCAATTCTATGGCTACAACCAGAAGGAGGCCACAACTCCCTATGTTCTCTGGATACAACCACCTATCCTTTCCCCGTCCAACCACCCTGAAATATAAATGTCAAATATAGACAACTTGTCACTAGCATTGAATCAACCATTGCCACTGTCAACCTATCACTTTCAACCTGTACCAATAACCTATAAAAACATGTACCAATCAACCTACACTACAAAACATGTACCGATAACCTGAATCAACATGTACCATGCATCAACATGTACCTTAACCTGTATTATCAACAAGTGCATCAACCATGCACCAAGTATGTACCAATCATGCATCAACTGCACATCAATTGTGACTCATACATATATACCAACATCATCAACTATACACCTCATGTATGTGCCAACGCATCAACTACTTGTCTCAACCATGTACCCAACATGTACCTCAACCATATACCAAATACATACACCAATATAACCATCAAAATTTATCTAACAATTCATCACTCTATACATAAACAAAATACCATAAACCCTTACATCAAACCATGTGTCACAACCTCACTGTTATGTAGCCTCAAGATAAACCAACAACTTTAGAAACACATCACAACCAAAAGACTAATACCCATATGCCAAATACCAACAAAAAAAATACCAACTATATCCCTCAACAAATATGATATATGCAGCAATACTGAACATCCAATACCATCTCAAGAGATAAACCCTATCTCACAAAATGTAACTCAAAGAATATGTGCCATATCTCTCATAAATAGACCCCAACCATGTTGCCGTGATTTTTCTGCCGCACTTTTTTTGCCATGATTTTTCTGTTGCACTTTTTATGCCTGCACTTTTTCTGCCGCGATTTTTCTACCGCACTTTTTCTGCCGAACTTTTTCTTCCACAATTTTTGTGCCGTGATTTTTGTGCCGCACTTTTTCTGCTGTGATTTTTCTACCACACTTTTTGTTATCAATAATACCTGCCCAAATAACCTTTCACAAAATAGATATTTGATGATATTCAATAGGTTCAAGTGTATTTAAATGAGAGAGCATTGCCTCTTATTTATACTTTCATGTAGCATCCTCAAAGGGTTGTCTTTTAACCATCTTAACCCACTTTCCTTATTTTAAGGTTAACCTACTTATAACCACTTGTCCACTTAACTTAACCACTTTCCATAATTAGTAATTTCTCCATTAACTTTATTATTTAAATAATTTATTTTGCATCCTCTTTGACTTATAGTACACTCATCAATTCACTTTATTATTTAAATAATTTTTTCTTTGCAAATACTTTGACTACATTGACCTTTTGGGGCTTCTAGATGACTCATGAGGGTTCTCCAACTTCACATGGCCATAACTCTCTAACCGTGAGGAGTTATGTGACGTTCCACATACCACCGAAAATGGAATGACATGTACTATCCATATACTATAGTATTACCTAAAAATATATCAAAACTCATACCATTATCCATCAAACAAACTTGGTTCCATTACCCAAACATTTTTGCTACCAAAATTCACTACCGAACTTTCTTCAAGGGTTGACATCAATGACAACCAACCCAATTAATCAAAAATATTCCCCTTTGGCATTGATGGAAACACTCTGATGCAATACTGAATTTATGTCATGCAATGCTGAAGTCATATCACTCATGCTCCCCATGTGATCATCGCTCCCCCTAGAACCATGCCTCTATTCTATGCATCTAATAAATCTCTCCACATTTTTCATCAATGGAAAAGGTATCTTTACATTTGGGGCTATTCCCCCTAACTGAATCGTCCTTGGGGATACTCCCCTTGACCAAACTCGTCCTTAAACTGATCTTCTAACCTAAAATGTCCTCTTTATTGTTTTTCCTCATGTAAATCTAAGAAATATAAGATAAGCATTCAAAAGCATTCATTTTGGAGTAGAAATTACTATGAGTGTCCGGTGAAGATACTCAAAGGCTTCCCATGGAAGAAGTTTTGTAAAGATGTATTCCACTTTTTCTTTTGTGCCCACATATTCAACTCTGACGTTCTTCTCTACAACCTATTCCTGTAGAAAGTGATACTTGATTGGAATGTTCTTCATCTTGGAGTGCATCATCGAGTTCTTTTAGATATTTATGGTGCTTGTATTATCACAATATATTGGAATGAGCTCATCATACTCAACTTGTATATCTTTCATAGTTTGTTTCATCCAAAGAACTTGTGTAAAACATGTTTTTGTTGCAATATACTCTGCCTTGGCTATAGATAAGGATATTGATGATTGTTTCTTGCTTATCCATGATATTAAGCACTCACCCAAGAAGAACACTGCTCCACTGGTGCTTCATCGGTCATCAATGAAACCTACCCAATATGCATCTGTGTAGGAAATAAGTGATAGATCCTTTCCTTTTGGATACCATAATCCAAACTCTTATGTTCCTTTGAGATATCTTAAAATCCTCTTCACTGCTACGACATGTGTTTCCTTTGGTGCTTCTTGAAATCATGCCACTTGTCCAATTGCCTACATTACATCTAGTCTGGATGTTGTCACATATAGTCAGATGCCAGTAATTGACATGTATTTCCTCCGACTGTAGACTTTGAATCATTATATTTTCTCAACTTGCAACCGATTTGCATAGTGGTGGTAACTGGTTTGCAATCTTCCATTCCAAACATCTTTATCATTTCTCTGATATACTTAGTTTGATAAATAAAAATTCCTTGGTTTATTTGACGTATGTAAAGACCCAGAAAGAAGGATAGTTCTCCGAGTAATGAAATTTCAAATTCATTCTACATATCCTTTTTAAATTTCTGGCTTAACCTGTCATCATTGTTTCCAAAAATAATATCATCAACATAAAATTCAATTACTAAAATACTATCTTGAGTTACCTTGATGTAGAGGTTGTTGTCTGCACTTCCTTTTTTGAACCCTACCTATTGTAGATATTTATCCAGTCTAGAGTACCATGCTCTAGGATCTTGTTTTAGACCATACAAGGCCTTATTCAATTTACACACATAATTTGCATTCTATGACAACTGAAATCCTTCTAGTTTTTCAATGTATATTTCTTCTTCAAGTTCCCCATTCAGAAACATTGATTTTGCGTCCATATGATATACTTTAATATTCTTGCAGAAAGCATAAGCTAAAATCAATCAAATTGTTTCAATTCTGTCAATTGGGGAAAATATCTCTTCAAAGTCAATTGCTTCAACCTGTGCGTGTCCTTTACATACCAATCTAGATTTGTTCTTTGTAACCTGTCCATCTTCATTCAATTTATTTCTGAATACCCACTTTGTGCCAATCACATTCTTATTATTTGGTCTTGGAACCAATTCCCAAGTGTCATTCTTCTCTATTTGATCCAATTCTTCATCCATGGCCTTATTCCAAAATTCGTCCTTGATGGCCTGTTCAAAACTGTTTGGTTCAATTGTAGATGAGAGTTCTAGGTGTGTTTGTTTTGGTGAACATTTTTTTC
>SNQJ01S0124691.1:0-26561 GCA_010110895.2 Picea sitchensis | reverse complement strand
TTACATTAGTAATGTTATTTTATTTATGTCGGCTTTATTCCATTAATTGTAATTATACCTCCTAGTCTCCTATATATACCAAGGAGACATTTTCATTTGGAATCATATTGTACTTGAACATTTAAGTGGGGTAAAAGGAGGTTGCCCCCTCGACTTATTATCTGAAATTATCTCTTTTTCAAGGCATTGATTGCTTTTTCTGAGGTTTTTCTATGCTATATTGATATTTGGTTCATAACATATGGTTTCAGAGCTCAAGGTCTTGGGGTTTCGCTACTACATCTGAGACATCTTGGAATTTTCACTATAACTTTTTTTTCTACAACGTTTCAGAAGGAACGACTTGGAGGATATTTAGGAGACGGATCAAGGTACGTTGGGTTGAAATTTCAGCTCCCGAGGCCTTATACTTTCGGAGATACAACCTATACAAGATAGGGTTCTGGAATCATCCTGAAATGAGTCATTGCGGAATTTTCACTATAATTTTTTTTTTGTAACATTTCATACCCTAAAATCTGGAGGATATTCACAGAAATTAGTAAGGTATATGTGGTAAAATTTTTAGCTTCTGGTTCATCTCAAATTTGTAGATACACCCTATGTAAGATAGGGTATCTGACTAGTCCTATTGACTAGTCTCAAGAAGGTGTTCCAGGTAAAACAATCATAACTTCTTCCTAGAGTATCCAAATTGAGTGGGACCAGTTTCATTATCCTCAAATGAGTCAATAAGTGAATTTTCACTATATAATTTTTTTTGTAACATTTCATACCCTAAACTGTGGAGGATAATTCAATAAATTAGTAAGGTATATGTGGTAAAAATTTTTAGCTTCTGGTTCATCTCAAATTTGTAGATATAACTTATGTAAGATAGGTGACTGACTAGGTCCTATTGACTAGTCTCCAAGAAGGTGCGTTCCGTAAAAGTCAATCATAATCTCTTCCCAGAGTATCCAAATTATGGGACCAGTTTCATTGAGTGGGATGGATTTCTTCTTTATATTTGGAACCTTCCAATCAATTTTTTATGGTATCGATGGATTTTTCTTGCAAATCACTTGTCACTTGGACAATTTTCATGGAAGAAATGATAGCACAGACTATGAGGATACAAGAGCAATACCTTCTTTAGCCAATTGATAAATCTCACAAAGGGTCTGTGCCACGAGCACATTGAGGCCACCTAAAGATTGAATATAAAAGGTAACTGATTATTCCGGGAGGAGCATTCTGATTGATGTATTCATAGGAACCTTTTAAAGGATAACATTCAACATGAGGTTCGCCTTTGGGAACCCAAATCATTGAGAATGCATTTAAGGGCAGAAATGTTGAAAGTAAAAATATGGCTATGGCTACTAGAAGGACCGACCCTAACATCTATAGAGAGAAACACCGTCTTTCTAAAGGTAAACACTCAACCTATTGCTAAGGTTGATACCAACAATTGAGTGTAGAAAGAAAAAGAAAAGGTTTTTCATGCTTTACCCAGACAAAGAAAGTACAAGAAGGGACATAAGTGTACAAGAAGAAATTATTCTACAGATTGGGTAGGAAGAAAAAACAAGAACAAGAACCATCTCAAGATGAAACGTAGCTAATTGTCCTAAGAGTTGATCCATATCGTAATGCATTGGTCGGAATTAGCACTCCCTCAAACCCTCAAGATCGTATATGGATACATCAAAAAGAAAAACGTAATAGTCTTAATTGATTCTGGCAGTACTCATAATTTCATTCACTATAAATTAGCCAAAGCTCTCACCATTTGTATATCTAGCCAGAGTCTCAAGTAATGATTGCATGGAGGAACTATCAATTAAGCTTAGAAAAAATGCAATAAGATCAATCTTACTATGGGGAATATGTAATGAATAACTAATGATTGGTTAAGGCAACGCATGGGGATGTTGTACTAGGAATCCAATGGTTACAATCATTAGAACACTCGGATTTTAATTTTCGAACTTTTCGCTGAATTTTCATTGAAGAAAAAGAAATTGTGTTAAGAGGTATCATAGGGAAACCCAAGAAGGTGATAAGCTCTACGGCATGACAGCCTATTGAAAAAGGGCATCACAAGGTTATTGCACAATCCATGTTTCACTAGATGTTCAAACATCTAAGCCATCTATTCCTCAAGATCTCCAAAGGATCATTGGATAAACATTCCAAAGTGTTTGAAGATATTCTGCAAGGTCTTCCACCCACTCAAAATCATCACATGATCAATGAAATTCACCTAATTCCCCGGGAGTGTTCCTCCTAACAACATGCCATACAGAGCAACTTTACACCTTAAGAGTGAAATTGAGCGCATGGTTTAAGAAATGTTGGAGGCTGCATTATTAGACCTAGCCAAAGTTCTTAGTCCGCACCAGTGGTAATGGTATTCCGGGCTGAAAGATAGCTCAAGGCGAGTGTGTCCATTGATTTAGAGAGTTTCCTTCAACAAGATCACTACAAAGATAAGTTTCCCATTCCTGTCATTGATGAATTGTTAATGAACTACATGTAATACAAATTATTTCACAAAATTGGATCTCGTTCAGGGTATCATGCCATGAGATCAGAATGAATGGTAAAGAAGATATCCCAAAACAACATTCCAAACTCCAGCATGCCATTATGAATTTTGGTCATGCCATTTGGCCTTACAAACGCACCTTCCACATTCCAAGGATTGATGAATTCCATTTCAAGCCCTTCCCTTTGAAAATTTGTGTTAGTATTTTTGATGATATATTAATCCATAAGTCTTGGAGGATCATGTGCTATTATTATGACAAGGTACATAACTACTAAAGGAGAACAACTATATGCCAAACCATCCAAATGTTTCTTTGGAGCAAGGAGGTAGAGTATTTGGGTCACATTGAAACTTCATGAAGGTGTCAAGGTAGACCCTAACAAAATTAAGGCCATGTGGACTGGACTAGCCGATTCCTGCAAAACATTGAAAAATCTTAGATGATTTTTGGGTTTGGCAGGTTACTACCAAAAGTTTGAAACCAGAACTATGGAAGAATAGCAGAACCTTTAATGCACTAACTAAGAAGGATGCATTTTCATGGACTCAGAGGCAACTAAATCTTTTCAAAAACTTAAAGAGGTGATGTCAAAATCTCCTGTCTTGACTAATTCAAATTTCACACAAAAACCTTATTGGGGAATGTGATGCCTCGAAAATGGAATTGGTGCTGTCCTATCGCAAGAAGGAAGGCCCCCCGATTTTGAAAGTCGACCACTCAAGGGAAAGAACTTACACAAACCCATTGATGAGAAGGAAATGATGAAATACTACATTCATTGAAGAATGGCATCCTTACCTACTAATAGGTAGGTAGCACTTCAAGGTCAAAATAGATTATGATAGTCTTAAATACTTTTTTGGAACAAAGACTATCTTCAAGAACAACAAAAACAAATCTCAAGATATTAACAGTTATGATTTTTAAATCCACATCTATAAGAAGGAAGCGAAATGTTGTGGTAGATTCACTCTCAAGAAAAGGATGAAGATGTTGAGGCTCTCTGTGCTATCGTGATCATCCAACCTGATTGGATAATAGAAGCAAGGATGAATGGAAGAATGACTAAAAAGTCCGACTCTCATTCAAAGGTTGTAACAAGATTCCAGTACATCATACATTTACGAGGAAAATGATTCACTATGGTACAAAGATAATGAGACATTTATGTAAGAACTCCAAACTCAAACAAAGGTACTATTGAATTGCACACCTCCAAAGAGGGAGGGCACTTGGGATTTTTTGGAGAAAACCTACCATAGACAAGAAGGATTTTTTAGGATTACGGCCTAAAACCGATAACTGTTGTTTGTAGGCAGAATGTTTTGTTTTCCAACAAAGAAGATGGAACCAATTAATTACCCCAGGGCTTACAACCATTATCCATCCTGGGTTGAAGGCTGGAGGAGGTATCCATGGATTTACTCACAGGTTACTCTAAGTCTGAAGGAAAGAGTGTTGCCATCAATGGTGATTTTGATAGGACTGACTAAGTACACACACTTTGTGCACTCTCTCTATCCCTTCAAAGCTAGTACAATTGCCACTGCATTCATGGAGACAATTCAAAAGCTACTACATGGCAGTCCAAAGATTATTGTAAGTGACAGAGATCCCATCTTCACTGGATATTTTGACATAATTATTTTCTTGTTTGGGTACTCAATTGGCCTATAAGAAGCTCATCCTTATCATCCTCAATCTGATGGACAAACCAGAAGATATGGTAGAACAAATGTCTGAAGGCTACTCAAGCTTGCTTGTCTCTGATAAAACAAACAATAATGTTGAAATGGTTACTCCCTTGGCAGAATGGTGGATAGGACTTCCTTTCATCGTGAACAAAAACAGACCATTTACGGCAATTTATGGATACCAATTCTCCTTCCATCACTTCTTCATAAAACAAAAATCTAAGACCAAGCAGGAAGATCACATTGAGAATCGCAACAAGACTCCTCCAAATCTTAAAGGACAACCTGACCATGGCAATGAAAAATCGATTGAAACAACAAGAAGATCAACATCGAGGAAAGAAGCTTTAAAGTAGGGGATTGGGTGTTTTTAAGATTGGTAACCATACAAAAAGATGTCCTCAAGGCCAAGAAGGATAAATTATCACCAAAATATGCCTCATATGTGTTGCAAGATTGGTACTATGGCATACACAAATTGAGCACTGCATCTTCACGAGTACACCCAGCCCATAGCCATGCTTATTAGCTGTTATAGGCTTAAGATCCCAAGCTCAAACTATATTGTCATAATTTGATGAGGAAGGAAAAAATCATATTGGAGCTCGAAGCCATCACCGACACAAGAATTCTGCCACGAGGAATAGATCCATTTCAGAGTATCTCATTAAATGAAGGAAACTAATGACCGAGAGATTCCACTTTGGAAGATGAATATTTTATACGGCTATCCAGAAGTTACTAATCGCTAAGGCATAACAATTAATCCTGCAAGGAGTGCTGTTAATACCTAAATATTGGCACTTTACCCCTTAATTGGGTTATATTACATTAGTAATGCTATTTTATTTATGTCAGATTTATTCCCATTAGTTGTAATTATACTCTAGTGTCCTATATATACCAAGGAGACATTTTCATTTGGAATCATCTTGTACTTGAACATTTAAGTGGGGTAAAAGGAGGCTGTCAAGAGAGGCTTATTATTCAAATTTCTCTCTTTCGCTGAGTATTTTTCCTCAGGTTTTTCTATGCTAAGGCCGGAGCATTTGTCTATAAGAACAAACAAAGAGAGAATAGAGTTATTGCGAATACAAATTTAATTGTTTCCTCGCCAACCATTTAAGGTAGATGAAGGGTATAGAAGGGAGAGCGAGAGATGAATATACCACTCGCATATGAAGGACATCGGACTAGACAACGACTAAGGCTAAATCCAATAAATCCAATAAGAAGAAATTAAAAGCCGGAAGACGACAGATTCTCAAGCTAGAATCATAGAACCGTCGAATCATAATGGATAAGCCCGATGGCAGTATGTGGACAAAACAATGGAGGATAAGGATATGTGTCGACTTTAGGAAAGCCTTGAACTATGCATGTCTACATGACCCATTCTCTACACCGCTCATGAGCGAAGTGTTAGAGAATGGAGGAGGACATGAATCTTACTCATTTATCGATGGATTCTTAGGATACCATTAGATCAATATAGCATAGAAGACAGATTCAAGACCACATTCGCGATGGAATGGGGATCCTACCAATAAAAAATCACATCATTTTGATTGAAGAATGCACCAACAATTTTATGAAGCTGTATTTCACATTTATATTAGACTCATCCATTCAGCTTAGAGGTATATACCGATGATTGGACAGTCTATAGTTTGCTGAAAGACTACGTAGAAGTCTTATGAATGATGTTGAAGATGGCAGTAATTAGATATCATTGAACATAAATAAATGCATTATCTTAACAATCGCTTGGGATAATTAGCTGGACTACATAGAATGAAAAACAAGGTTTCATTTCAGTAGATCCCCGAAGATTACAAAGAATTCGTTAACTTACCACCACCAAAAAATATTCCGTCAGCTAAGAGAGAAATTGGGACACACAAGATACTACAAAATTTTAATTAGAGGGTACACGTAGATCACTACACCCAATGGAAAAAATCGTTAAGAAAATATACAAAGCCGCTGGAACGATGAGTACCAACACGGTCTGGATACCCTTGGCTGGTGTCATACAAATCGCTAATTCAATAATATTGGTATTTCTAGATCGGGAGAAGACATCTCCACGCCCACATGTAGGTGCATCAGTGATAACACTTAGAGCTATCTTGGAACAAGAGCCAGAGAGGGGACTTGAGATCATCCTATAGTATTTGCAAGCATAAAACTATCTGATTTAGAACAGAACTATAACACCACAACGAGAGAAGGCCTAGCTATGGTTCATGCACCGAAAAGTTTAGAACATTATTGGGGAAACAATTTAAGATGTTCACAAATCACTCAACCCTGAAATACCTATTCAATAAGCTAGTGTTGTGAGGGATATTTTGTAGATGGTTACTGTTGTTTCGGGATTTTGAATTTGAAGTGATAGTTAGACCGGGGAAGTTGAATGTAGGACATGATCATTTGTTAAGGGTCACTAATGGAGAAGAACTCATTGAATTTAGAAGACAACTTTTCGAAAGAACAGTTATTCTCGGTTCAAACTGTTGATGAATACTTCACGGATATCATTCAAGATTTTGAAGTTACGTAATTGATACGAAGAATATAACATCACAGAAGAAAACCCCGAAGTTCGCTCCAATATTAAGAGACTTATACAAAATGGGCGTAGATAACATCCAAGCATACATGTTAATAGAGCTGAAATACTAAGAGTTCTATATCGGCTCCACAAGGGAATTATTGGAGGGAATTATGCAGGCAAAGCTACCACGTAGAAGGTATTGCGTGCATGATTATGGTGGCCAACATTTTCTAAATATGTAAAGGAGTATTTCCATACTTGTTATGTCTATCAAAGGGTAGGTAAACCAAAAAAAAGGGACGAGATGCCACTACAAACACAAGTAACATTACAAACATTCAATAAGTGGGCGATAGGCTTTGTGGGACCAATCAACCCAAAAACAAAAAGAACAGGAGCAAGGCACATCATCACCGTGACAGATTACCTAATACGATGGGTGGAAGAAACACCAGTAAAATATTACAACATAGAGAAAACAACACACTTCCTATTTGAATAAGTAATCACTAGATTTGGATGCCCAAGTTATTTTGATGAGCAACCAAGGCAACACACTTCATAAAACAACACCATTAGCACTATGACTGGATAATTTGAAGTCCATCATCATAAGAGCTCACCATATCATCTACGTAAATGGATCGGGATCCATTTAACAAAATCTTGAGAATGTCAATAAAGATCCGAATGTCAATCAGGAAGACTAGACCCTCAAAGCACCGCATTATGGGCCTACAGACTATGTGAAAACATTTGATAGGGCACACACCATTAAAACTGGTCCATACCTAAGAAGTAGTGGTTCCATTAGAATATTTAGTACCAATCTTGCTGTAGTAGCAATCACACATATGATAGAATGAGGGCAATAATACGATGATTAACCATCAATGACCACATGAGGAAGATCGATCTTTGTAGGGTTCCAACCAATAGTCTGTAGCTGAAAGAGGACAAAACTTTGGCATTGATAGACACATCACAGTTGAAAACTTTCAAGGAAGGATATCTAGTAATGATGTATTATCAACAACTGTTTCAAAGACCTGCTGAACGATCCGCTAGACCTATCGGTATGATATCACTGTGATGATGAGCTGCATTTGAGAGAGACTTATCGTTAAATCAGAGGATGATCAATGTTTCGACTGAAGCTGTACGACAAAATGGATCACACCCACCAGACGAGGAAAAAAGAAAACCAACGGCATATAAAAAGAACCAACAGGCACAATGCATCTAGAAACAAAGGCATTAATCGAGAACACAACTCCGCGAGGAGGAAGAAAACGGCTTTACAGAAAAAGGGAAACAAGCGGGAAATAGTAAGACGACAAAAGCAGTACAAAATGACATAGTTAGGAATAATCGAATTCTAGAAAGGACCGATGGGACACCACACATTAATCACACCACCGAGTCACAGAAATGAGTAATGAAGAGACGGAGGTGCATTTAACCCATAGTTAAGGAAGCGACCTTGACAAGCTTCATGCAAAGCCCATACAACACACAAATGTGGGAGCACAGAGTCTATTTGTGAAAGGAGAAACAAACAAAGATGATATGGCTAGCGACACGAGTCGAGTTCACGAGGTCATTTAAGATCCATCTCAAAATTAATAAAACGTTTTGACACTTACCACCATGGCATCACCAAAGCAAGCAGAAGAAATCTAGAGTGCCATAAAACCTTGATTTAGAACCAGGACATGAGTACAGGCTGAAGAAGGTGAACAACATCCTCCAGATCACAACACGTTGATCTAAATCCCATCTCTAGACACAACATAGGTGAACCCCACACCTTTAGTGGAATAAACCCAACAACGAATATCGAAGGGCACAAATATAGATATACCAATAGAGGTACAAGAGCATAATCACTAGGGCTTAAAAAACCCTAGAGGAGGTGCAACCAGAGAACACTGACGCAAATCCAAGAGTCAATGGAACAACTCAAATCTAGAAGAACAGCTTGAGCTTACATGAGTCCTCAAACCACCCAATCGGAAGGAACAATAGAAGACGTCATATTATCGAAGGAAAATTTCTGGAGAACAATCACAACCACCGAACCCCGAGCCAGCTTTCACCACCAAAGAAAGATAAGAAGTAGGTACCTAGGTCACCCCGGTGAAGAAACCAAATAACACTCGCTCACCACGATCGATGGGTACAGATGAACTCAGGATCGCTTAGGCAGACTTTACAAGATAAAATACTCCATAACAACACGCTTCAGCAGACCTATATTAAGTTTCTCGACCTATAAACAGAGTTATACTTAGATAACGTGTTAGCCAACCAAATTTTGGGGAACCGGGATGACTAGGGCCAATCCGATGGGCAAGAGGATTGAACAAAACATGGATTTTAGGTCCATTGGATCTACCACACTTTGGCAGAGCTCAGTACGCAAGTAACAAACAATCAATAGTTACCACACATGGTAGGGACATATGGTTGAACAAGCTCGACTCAATAGATGTAGAGATTATTGCAAACATAACGGTTGCCAATCTTGGGGCATAGATCTCGCAGGCTTGGATGACAAAGTCAGGGAGAAAGCGTTAGCGGAAGAGATGAAGAAGAAGTATGGTACCGACAGGGGAACACGAGGGATCATTATCAAGAGGATAATGACGCCGCAAATACAAATGGGTGGAAACGGCCTCAGAAGATGCTAAGGGAAGAAAAATGTCGTAGGAGGAAGTTCCTGGCTTTGGTTAATGAAGTTGCATCCAATGCCGAGGGAACCACAGTGAGTTGGGAAACCTATCTCTTGAACTTGTTCTTAGATGACCTAAGGATGAAGGGATATAGGAATATAGTTCCACTATTCACATAATCATGTTAATAACCTTTATGGGATTGAGGGAACCAAGATATGTAAATTTGACAAGCAAGACTCCAAACCGAATCAGGAGCGATATTTATTATTGAAATAACATTGGATGCTAGAAATAAAAGGATGAACGAGTCCATTTCATGATACCTACATGATTTGTAGAAATATCATCAAAAAATATGTGGAGGATCACACCGAGGTTATTGTGTGGTATCGGACATTTCATAACTTCTGCCATGCAACATGGATACATGCTCATAAGGAACCTGATAAGAAGTGGCTATAGAAGCGCTACTGTATCACAGAGGGTGACATCAACATGGTGATCAAAGACTGGGAAGATGAATGGAAGATTCTAGTCCTCAGCCACAAATTGTCGAAAATGACAGTAGAAGAGGAGGTAGGACAGGAGGGAACACAACTTTAGGAGGTCCAAGTGCCCAAGAAATGGAGGATAAATATACAAATACAAACCGTGACAAAGCGAAGGGATACAATATAGGGACTAAAAAGGGCAACAAACAATATGCAACCTAACCAAAGAGCAATAGAAACAGTCGCAGGTCGCCAAGAGTGACTTCACATAATTCAAGTCCCAACTATATCCGTGCAGGAATAAGAGGTCAACCACACAGATAGGAGGAGTGCGCAAGAAGATGAAGGCGCAAATAAATTTAGACTATACGCATCGAGGATGATGAGAAATGATAGTCTAATGATTCAGGATTGTCTAGTCGGTGATTTTGATAAATGTTGGTACCACGGTGGACAAGATCAAGAAGAGCTGATGATGATGCTTAATGGCCTTCGGAGAATCGAGAATTATAGACAACATGAAGCCATCGTGGGAATAGATCCATAAGCAATCGGGAGACATAGGAAGACTGGAATAAGGAGAGTGATATCCAGTCCATACGATACTGCAACCGAACACAACATTCTACATCACACCCAATATGTTGTGCATGGATGATATCGTGAGACAGACACCCTCAAATACTTTGCCAAGTCCAACCTGTGCATTGCCATGGATATCTAGGGCTCTACATATTGGTGTTAGCTGAAATCCATTTATATACCGCTATCGTTCAGACTTAGCCATGTTGTAGCATGCAACAAAGAAGTGAGACTTGCTGGAAATATTATGTGAGCAGGCCAAGTCTGGATACCCAAGAGGAGAAGGAGTGCATGAATGGATTGGAGAAGAAATTTGCAAGAACATACAAGAAGATTCCAAACACCGCGTAGGAGGATGAAATCATAGCGGTAGAAAATATTGGTCAGATTGCGTAAGAAATTGATCAATATCAGAAAGAGATCAAGAACATATGAGAGCAGCTCACAATCCACTCAGTTCAAATTCAACAACAAAGGACTCAAAAGCGAAGCAGAACTGCAGAGAACAACTATTGACGAAGTTAGGAGCAACATCATGTTAGCAATAACATCCCACTTGTTTGATAAAGCAACAATAACTTTGACAAACTTTAGAGAGGATCAAGACCAAATCCAAAGGTGACAAGGAAACGTACAGCTGACAAGCGTAGCCATCCAAGACCCTCAAGAAGATGCTTAAGACAACGCCCATCACAAAGTACATCAGCGTATGCCACAGCCATCCATAGGCGATAACTCACCAACGCGAAAATAGAAACATAAGATCGACCAAATGGGAAACCGCTTCAAGAGAGGGCAGCAGAAGTTATATCACGCGAGAGGAAGCAAAACGATGACAAGCACGCACCCGTGAATGCCAGATTGATCACTCCATTGCCAGCTCAAAGGACACAATCAAGGAGAAGATCACGTTCATTGCCAATAGAGCTCAGCGAAAGTCCCTTAATGATCACCAAAAGATCGAGAAACACACAGCGTTTTTCGGCGACTCCAAGATGATTACGCTCCTGTTGTATTTGTTGAGGCCAAAGCGGCAAGCAAGGCGATTTGGAAAGAAATCATGCAGGAAAGCCATAACCGGAAGGAGGAACAACACGCCGCCGATGCAGGAAGATCCATCGACGACGGGTTAGGCTCTCTGCAATGTATTGTTATTAAGATCGAAATGCAATAAATATAGACACCCTTAGGTATCATAAGGCTGGATATATACCAGGCATCATCTCTGGCTCGTATAATATCGAAGCCAACCAGTTATCTGATGCGATATGTACATTTTGTTGCATGATCTATTGTTGTAGTTGCTGATTAGAGAGGGTATTGAGGGTAGATCTCGAGATTATATCATATATCGAGGAGTCTGCGTGATCTAGTCCTACTTGCTACAGATCCGACCCATCCAGAATAGAATTGTAACATGCGCCGATGCCGTGATGCTAAAATACTATAATAAAAGAGCCAAGAGCTAGATTCGTGGATCGGCCCAGGGAGGGTGAACTAGCGGTGATTGATCTGTGTCATGCGGATGACCTACGCATATCTTACTGTCTCTAACATTTATGGTTGCGTTTACCGAATGAGTTGCCATATTCACAAGATTTGGTAAACGACAAGATAATAAGGCCTAAAAATTTATACCAATGGTTCCATATACACCTCATCTCGCACTTAACTCTGGCCAAAACACATGAGCATTACAACCATCCAACTGCGAGACTACGCGAAAGTTTTCTCTCTCGCCAGTTATTTCCGGCTTACTAGGAGGGTCATATTCTAGTGGGCTTGGTCGAAACCCTCTAAAGATTACGAACCCGTATCACAAACTCGAACATAATAGAACAAGTAAACTAAAAAGGTGGCGGAGATAAACTGACTACCCTCAACACCAACATGTTCCCATGGCATAGATCGAGGACCTACCGTCGTTGATGCAAACACATGTAGTGGGAGTGCCTTGATCATGGATCCAACTCTTCCGTCTTCTAGCCAACTCCATAGTGTGTTATAACAGGGCCAATAGGCCCATAGATTAGATTAGGCTTGGACATTATGAGTTCCGTGAGCACCTAGTTTTTGTATCTCTATATGTATTGAGGGCTTGTTTAGTGGATGATGATGACATCGATGAGGCCCATGGCCCACATTTGTAATTCATGACATCAATATTTTTGATTACGATATATATATATATATATATATATATATATACACATATATATGTTTTTCCATGGAGTAAAATACATCTTTGGCAAAACATTTACATGCGTGTATGCTCTTATTTTTATGTGTGTGAAAGATGCCAATCCAAAACATGATTTTCTAAAGCATCAATTAATTGATTAAAGTGCCTAGGAACATGAATATATATGCAATACATCAAAACAATCACCGTCTCTCAAGAGGGCGCACCTAAGGAAACATCGGCGAAGGATGATCTTGGACGCGATACACTCCATCTAACTGCTTAATAATCACCACCAGCTTCCAACAGACCCAATGAGATTACCATGATGAGCATCAATGGTGAGAGTAAAGTTCCATAACCCGCGACTATATCTTCATAAGAATTGTTGTTGCTCTGACAAATTTTGAAGATACCAACTTACCGCTGCGCAAAGATGATCCAATATTTCTGCTAAGAAGAAGCCCTCGAAAGAAGGCCCATCGGCACCATATCCTAACCCAACACAAACCTCAATTTCTTGACATCCGCCACAAAGAAGATACACAAAACACACTTCCATAAGACAAATGAACTAAACTTAAAAGATAACATAATAAATATTTCCATGCTAATCTGTTCCAGACCAACGTATAGCTACAATACTCTTTAAATAAAGCCCATTTCAGGCTCCAGCAACACATTGCCCAAAAATCATCCGTAGTTCATATACATGCCTCTCTAAAACCCATTTAGACGACGAGAACTGTCCAACCACATTAACACTCTTCCGGTCCATGGAATCTTTATCTTGATCATAGACCAAGACGATATCACCTTCGGAGAAATCCCTAAGTTAGATCGATCTATCATACTTATACTTAACACAAATTTTATGAGCCTCGTTAGATGTGGCTATGTCCCATCACTTCTCTTCGAGCTTCTCGAGATAGACAAGATGTTCTTCAAGTTCAATTGTGTTGGGTAGTAGTTCCATTTCCAACTTGAGGGAAGGAATTTGATACTCTATATGAAAAATTTCCTCCATACCATAAACAAGTTGGAAGGGAGAGAACCCTGTAGCAGTCTTGATAGAGGTTTGATATGTCCAAAGTGCAGAGTATAACATCAAATTCCAATTCGAAAGCCAAATTGATTTTCCATTGGATACTGGTTTTAAGAGAATTGTTGAAAACCTCCACTTGGCCATTCGGCTGTGGATAATAGGGTGATGAACTCCTTTCTGTCTGAATCTCATTTTGATGTTAACTCGCCAATATTTTTTTCTGAAAGTGACTTCCATCGTCTGTGAAAATATCCTTTGGTATATCAAACCTTGAAATTATTTGGTTGAAGATAAAGAGTGATGCAATTTCTCCATCATTGTTGAACATTGGCATGGATTCACCCACTTGGTGAAGCGCATTCTACAACCATTAATGATGTATCATCGCATGCCCTCAACATAAGTTGGGTATGTAGTGAAATCAATCTCCACTTGGTGAAGGGGACAAATATGATGACATGAAACATAGGACCACGGTGTGCCCACATTTTCTGGGAGAATATCTGGCATAGATGACACTTATTAACTTCCTCAATACGATATTTGAATAGCGAGGGCCAAAAGTCGTATTACAAAGGATTTTTGAGTTGTCGCTAATCCGTAGTTAGACCACCACATCCTTCAAGGGCAATCATTTAGCACAGCTCTTCTTCTTCATGGGTAAGACAACGATGAAGAACAAAATAAACTCCTCAATGATACAAAGTTTCGCCGATGATAATAGCGTAATGGCGATTTATGGCATATTCATCGAGCGATATCAGTCACTAGAAGCATGGGGTACTTTAAAGTTTGGATATACACAAGTATATACCCATACCATAGTCAAGATGCAATGAGGAAAAGGTATTCATCAAAAAATGAATCTTCAAGCAAATCTTTTCCACTCTCAATAGGAAGCTCCGAGATTAACTCTACAAAGGCTAGATATTTCTTGGACTTTGCCAAAACAAAGTCCAATTGAGATATTGGTGAATAAATAATCCACCTTTTACCAATATTCCTCGCCAATGACTCTTCGCAGATCAAAGAGTTGAAATGGATTGATGACATCCACGATGGTGGTCTTACGTAGTAAAATATAATGACAAAATCTTTGGACGACATGGAAAGATACTAGAGCTAATTTCAACATGAGCATAGTTTATAGGGATCTAGTCCATTAAGCCCCTCATTGAGGTATAATAGATAATGTTTTCCGGAGTGCATCATCTTCCAACCAGACCATGCCACGGTGGATTCTTCAAGTAACCAACATACCGTAGAAATCCTTCTTGATATAATCGAGGGTTGAGTAGAGGGGAAGGCACTAAGGCACTTTTCAATGCTTCAAAAGAGCGCTGATCCATGGTCCCAATAAAATGGGATTTGTTTCTTTAAAATACACATAAAACTGTTTTTTATTTCGACATAGTTAGCGAGGAATCACCATAAAAATTTAGCCTTCCCTTGGAGGCTCTAAAGTTTAGGTACTATGCACAGAGAGGTACAGCCATTTCAACTCCGAGGGGATCAACTATGATCCCTTTGTTACCGAAAATCCTAACATACCGCCTTTGATCTAATGCAAAAAAATTACATTTGGGATTCAAACGAATCATTAATGCATTACCTTCAAAATAAGTCAAGATGAGTGAGATATCAACTCTTGTGAGAACGTGATGCAATATCATCAAGGTATACTTCAACTATATATTTAATTTCATGAAAAACAAATGACATGGGCCAGCTCTCTAAAATGTAGCTCCAACATTTTAAGGCCAAAGGGCATTTTATTATGAAAAGGTAGCTCATGACATATAAATGTAGCTTCTAGGTTGGTCCTAGGCCGGACATCTGAATTTGATATCACAGAATCCATGCATTACTGAATTAGAATTTTGATTTTTGTTGACGGGAACATGATTTGACACCTAATTAACCTGACTATGTATATGAACCATCCTTGAGAAAAATTGTTCACTCCTCGCCCTAATGGCCACCGCCTTCGAGGGAAGCTGACTGTGCAAAATATTTTGTCAAACATTCTTAACATCATTATAAGTTTTAATATCGTGTTACATAAATCAATTCTTTGAAATTTCTATAGGACTTTAATAAAACACGTCAGCTGGGCTTTGAATAACTTCTATATAATGCTCAAATCTCCTCTGGGGAACAATTCACCTCGATGAAGACATTTCGACGACCCGGGGGGGTTTTGGAGATATCAATCGAGATTGTCTCAACTATGTTTTCCATGTTCCCTTCGAAATATATCTTGTGTGATGCCAAAGGGTTGATGGGGAAAACAACATCTCCATTCATGGTCGACATAAATTATCCTTCTTCCACTCTCCTAAGCATGGGGAAAAAAATGATCTATGATGGAGATCATCCAAGGGTCTGTCTGGACTGGTCAATTCCTCTATAATTGCCTCGTCATAGGGAAATACAAAGTCCAAAGGATCGTATGAATTAAGTGAATCCTAAGCCCAAGTAGGCTCTAGGACGTGATCCATCTCTTGAGGGGAATCTAGATCGGGGTTTGTAGAGGCTTGCTGGAAAACATCAGCATCTAACCCTCAACTATAGAGAGACATCGCCATGCTAAGATTCCTCACTTCCATCGAAGATGATAGGTAAGGTAAATTCCAAATATCATCAAAGTAAGATGTTCGAAACAAACTCACTTGAAGAATAACAATTTTAGGCTGATCAGGGACAACCGAAATAAACTTAACATCATTCAAAGGTGGTGGGAAGTAAATTATCTCCATCAAATATGGAAACATTCCAACACCTAATTTGATAGTACCTGGATATGGATTAATCATCGGGGACCGTGGATGCTCCTGACGAAGGGTCAGGATGAGAGAAGGACAATTGATCGATGATAACAATCCTTCTTTCATGAGGAAAGCATAAGACTCAAAATGAAGACACCACTCCTCACATATTGCATAGAATAAGTCCAACTTTGACCTAACAAGAGGTTATAGTCAAGAGGCACATTGACTACTTCTAATTTGACAACATTCAATTGCACGAAAAGGAGGGATTATGCCATGCGGTCGAAACGAACGATCCTCAAACACAATTAACAATGTGGGGGATGGAGCTAACTCAGGATGAACAATATCCTTCCAACATGCAAGTGACATAAAACAAGTCTATTCCCCTCCATCTACCACAATGTGAAATATGTTTCATGCCAAATATATTGTGGTGTAAATCACTACTATCTGAAAGGAGATGCGATAAGGAAAACAAGGTTTTATATTAGAAGGGTCAAACATGATAGATCCTAAATTAAGATGGATCCGAGGCACCCATCCAAATAAATGGGGCATTTTATTTGGTATGGGGAAACTTTGGAGAACCTCCATAGCAGAGATTGTGCAAGGGTTTTGTGCTAGATATTCAACACAGAGAAGTTCTCAGCCCATGCATTTGGGTTATAATAATTTCTTCTTGAACACACTTGGGATGGTCATTGTATTATCCCATCATTTCTCAATATGGAGAGAGGTGTCTATGGATCAAGAGCTCCCTTTTCTTTATCCGCAGATTTGGGGGTTCTATAATCATGGGCCCTAGTGTGAAAATGAGCATCCACTCTCATCATATATACATTTGTATCGTAGAGGATTAGAGAGTCATGTGTGGAGGCACCCCGGGATTTCCTAGTAGGAACATTTGTGGATGGAGGATTCATGTGTCATATTCCTTCCCCTGAGGAAAATGGCTAGGTTAACAAAATAGCTATTGTTGCTCCAACAAATTCTTACTTCCTCTGATTCAAGTACTGATGAATCAAGTGGTCACCTGTGCAAAGATTACAAGGAAACTTCACCTTATTGTTTTCATTTTTTCCCTCTCCAACTATGGAAACACCACACTACCTTGAGACGGGTGGAACAATGTAGATCTTTTTCCCAAAATTCCTTAAACTTCTCCTTCACAAAACTCACAGAGTTAGAAATCACCATTTACTCATTACTTCATTGCTGTCATTTATATAATTAGTTAAATGTGAACATATATCAGCAACATATATCAACAACATATCATCAACAAATCATCACTACAAGGAACAGCACCACAAAGGAAACAAGATGTATGTACAATTTAATTTTCATTATGGACTACAATCCTTGGGTTATCAAATAACAACTGTAAATAGAGTACAACTCCTTACAAGAGCACCAACTCATTGTGACCCACCCTACAATTCTCAACACTAACTAAGAGATGAGGAAACAGTCCTCAATAGATATCAATTTGTTAATAGGTAGCCACTGGCCGGTAGTGTAGCACTCTGTATGTATGCCCTACCAGTAGTAATAACTTTGTATGTATGTACTCAATCTGTAATGCATAACCTGTGTATCACATCTGAGCAACTAAGGTTTTCTTTTCATCACACACTCATATCTTCTGCAACATTCAATCACATTCTCTTATGTTTCTCAACGTCTAATCACTCCATAACTAATCACAACATATCCAAGTTTTCTCCAACAAATTACTCTATTCTCCTCAACCATACATGAAGTTACAATCATGTATAAGTGATAAACATAATATAGCAATCATATCAATATTTAATCATAAGAGTGTTTCTCACTCTATCAACCAACACAAACCACATCACAATACCATGCCAAGAATTCCTTAAGTATTCAATACCACATAACAAGCAAAAGTATTCATCAAGACAACAATGTAATCATACTAGAGTTTCTATGGTAGATTTGGAGCTCATAGAATGAAGATCCGAACCCGCCAAGAGTCTCACATCAACTCAACCACAAGTTCATGAATTTATCCATCAGACACACTGCCCTCATTCAACCCATCATCGCATGTAGGAGCAAGTGCCCTATCTCACTAAAGCCCAAGTGTATTCCTTTAGAAACTAGGGTTTTTTGAACTCGAGACTTTTCCATCATGATCTCGGGGACTTGCTCAAACTTTGATGTGTCCATGAGATCCTCCAGATCATCTCTCCCTTAGAATATATCTTCAATACAAGCTCAAGAGGTGTTGTAAAAGAGATACACACAAGATATCCCCTAAGAGATTCTCTACACAAGAGACCCTTGCCTCATATTTGGGGTATTCTTCAAGTAGTTTCCTTAGAAGCATTTTCTAGGTCACTTAACCCACTTCTGTCACTTAACCTATTTCTAGGTCACTTAACCCACTTCTAGGTCACTTAATCCCATTTCCTCATTTTTAGGGTTAAACCACTTTCCATAATCGAAAGCCTTCCATTTCTTATCATTTAAATATTCCTCCTTGACTCTGTCACCTCACTTCATCATTTAAATAATAATTTCTTTTCAAGCACTTTGACTTCTTTGACCTCAGCTTCCAAGCCAACATATGAGGGTCCTTCATCTTCGTAGGCCATAACTCCTCAAACCATGAGGAGGTGAGTTATGTGATATTCCAATAATATACCACTGAAAGGAGACATAAAAGCACTATCCATCTAGATAGTTTCACCAACAAATTCACTGATATTCATATCATTATTATTCTACATATGTGGGGCATGGGTTCTCCAACCATACTTTTATAGGATAACTCACCATAAAGCGTCTTGAATTTCTCACCACAAGGGGACCATCACTTTGAGTTCATCCATTTTTTCACCTTATCAACCATGATACATAATAACAGAGATTCATCCTTACATCAAACAACATATTTGACATCAATCAACATCAATCATTTTAAGATCAAACCTTTGACCTTTTGACATCATTCAATCATCCTCTTTGGTATCAATCCATTGACATCAATCAATCAATCATCTTTTGGCATCAATCAATCAATACTCTCTGAAATCAATCTTGACATCAATTAATGACATAAATCAAACCAAACAATTTACATAAATGACATATGATCCAACAACCTCCCCCTTTCGCATTGATGACAATACCAACATTGATGTCAATACTCAATCATTGATGTCAACATGTAGACAAGTGCATGCTCTACATCAATAGTCAGTCAATCACATCAGTGTGGACTATCTCTCCATCACTAATCATCATAAATCACATCAATGTGACTAGTTCTCTCCCTTTGACATCAATGGCAAAGACTCATTCTCATCTTGGGATGGTCCCCGCTTGAACTCCTTGGGGGCTGCCCCCCGCTCTAATTCCTTTGATATTCCTCTGGATAATCTCTTCCCTTTTGAAAAAGCGATATCATTATGATGTAATTCTAAAGATACATCTTAACATGCTCTCCATGATCATCACTCCTTGGAATTATGCCTCTGTGTTTTTTCTTCAAATATAGGTTGGTCTTTCTCCTAGAATCATGGGAAGAAGAATGAATCCCTCCATTGGTATGCACTTCCCCTCTATTCTCTGCAATATGAACAATATGCTACTACTCAACTGGATCATATAACACTCACTCTTTCTATGATGATTCTTAGACCTATCCATACATATCAAAACTTGTTCCATACCATGAAACAAAATATATGTCAACAATGAAATAGAGAATCATGAATGAAATATCAACAAGTACATCATAAAATACCAAATTATGTGCTAATCAAGTACTACTAATGGTGTACTTTTTAACTGTATTATCATCCAAACATATACCATCTATGAGTGTAACAAACATGTATTATCAACATGTGTCACTAATTGTACCAAGAAAGTATGTCAACCATAATACCACAACAAGATGAATCTCATACATGTATTCCAAATCCACTATAAACATATGTGCCAATCAAATTGCTACTAGGTGCCTCTACCAATGTAATATATGTACCAATCATGCATCAATCAGATCAAGCTATGACTCATCAATGATGGTAACATGATCATATTAATAACTCACCAACTACATGTCCTAATATGTATTCCATCCATGTATGTACCTTCAAGTTACATTCAAATATGCTTCCAATAATACATCATAAGATAATGAAACTCAAATATGTAATTGCCATGTACCCCAACAGATCAGTCTTAATCCTCCATTCACTACAGAAAATACTAAGCACCTAAGATAGCCTTTAATTTTATATCATCATTATTATGATAATCAATCTAATAATCATGAAATTTTGAGAAAACAATGTCGTAATCCCCGAACAAACCATGTCAGAACCTGTATCACAGAGTTATACCATCTCATCTAGCTGCAACCCATGTGCATAGCTCTTTTCCTTAAGCTTCACCACATACAATGACCTAATTTCAATAACTCAATGATGTACACCTATTCAAGGTTAGCTCTTGGTCGTGATGTGCCATTAACTCCACATCGGCTTCACCCCATCACACCCGCATATGTTTCAGTAGATGACTCACTTGAGCTTCCCTTAAGGCTTCCATTCTGATTTGGTTGTTTAGTCTTCTTTACCCACTTATGAAGGTGTCCCTTCTTCTTAGAAATGTAACCAACTTGAGATTTGAGCCTATGTTTCTCTCAACACACATGTCTCCCCTTCCTTTTTACTACATTCCTTCTTTCTAGGGGTCATATATGAATTTTCATCATAATTTCTTTCCTTGTGTCTCCAACTGGGATTTGTGGCCAAATCCACTACAATCAGTATCCTCTCATAGACAGTGAACAACATTGTGTCCTACTTGATCACATCTCCAATACCTATGGTGTTACAAAATCTTCCACTATCTCTCCTTGCATAAGATCTAAAATCCAAAGCTTTTAGAGCAATTTCATTATATTCATTAGATGAATAACATTGACCATGAAAACACTTTCATACCTTTCTTTGTGTCCATCTTCTTGAGGTGTAAGATGGCTTCTTGATGTCTTCCTTGGATTTTTCTTTTGGAAATCTTCCTCTTCGACAGTAGATGGTTGACTCCAAATATTATCTTTGTCCTTTGAGTGAGGGACTTTTACCTCTATGTGCTTCTTTTTGAACTGTTTCAGCATGTTTATCTTCTCCTTGTATCCAAGACCCACTTATCATTTGGTGATCTTTGACTTTTCCACAAGTAATATCTCATTCAAGATTTTGAGCTATTGAAGAATCTTTTGAATTTCTACTTTCTTTCTATAGATCAACAACTTCAACTTCTAGCTTACAACATCACTCTTCCTTTTCATTTCATTTTCTGATTCTTCACGTTCCTCTACCCTTTGGATTCTTCAATTTTAGTCTTGAGATGGACAATAGTTCAAAAATTTTACAATCTCATCATCTACCTCTTATCTTCTTTTTCATTCTTAGTCTTTGATCTCTTATTCCTTTTCTTCAATTGAGTCTTATTACTCTCTTCCTGCCTTTGAGCATTTCTTTAACTTCAAGATGTGCGTTTGACTCCTCCTAATAAACTTATTAGTACATCTGAAAGATAAGTAGTTTATATAATAATGGTCATTGTTGTGTTCACATAGACCCTCTTCAAATTTCTTTTGAAGTTCCGTGGATATTCTTCTATTGTTTCCATAGGATAACTACCATCAAACCTCCTGCACAAACTATTTCTAGATTTTCTCTTCACTTGTAGAGAAAAATTCAACATCATCAAGACATTTTGAACTATTGCAATCAAGGGTTTGTGGAGATTCTTTACCTCGTTTGAAATGTCTTCAAGATATTCCTTTCTTCCAACATCATCACATGATTCTTTGGATGGAGTTGTTCTCTCAATATCTTCCTTTTCTGCTTTGGCATGTCTCTAGCTTTAGAGATCCTTAGCGGAACTGCATTGTCCCATGATATCTTTGATCAAGCCTGAGTCCACTAAGAATGGTCTTGAGAGCCAATGCATCATTCTTATTTCCTTTCCTTTGAGCCGCAAACTTTGAATTGTTTTCAATGAAACCGGATCCACCAATGGTGGTTGCCTCTCCAAATATCCACTCCATTTCCTTCAAATGCACTCTCATCTCTATTCTCCAAGAATAGTTTTCCTCATCAAGGATTGCAAACTTCATCATCCATTTGTGTCCATATATATCCTCCAAGATTGTTAAGGATTATAATGAAGGCACTCTCTCATACCAATTGTTGGGCATTACCTACTACAAGGAGAGGGGGGGTGAAATACAAGGATTCCTTTTTCCCAAACTTCCCAAACTTCCCTTCACAAAACCTCCTTAGTTAACAATCACCATTTCCTCATTACTTTTTACACATTTATAATCTCAAGAATTTGAACATATATCAACAAATATATATCATAATATATCATCAACAAATCATCACCACAAGGAACAAAAAGAACAAAAAGATGTATGTGGCCAATTTCTTTTATTATGGAATACAACTTTGGGGTTATCGTAACAACAACCTAATAGAGTACACTTACAAGAGCACTGCATTTATAATGCAAAACACAACTACACCTCAAGATTTCAACTAATATGAGGAAACAATCCTTAATAGATAACAATCTCTCAACAAGTATTAATTTACCTGTTGGTAGTGCAACATGCATATGTATGTTCCCCACCAGTAGTACATATCATTCCTTGGGCGTATGTGCGCGACTAGTCTATACTACAACCCATGTGAGATCACATTTGAGAAGATAGGGTTTTATTTTCATCATACACTCAGATCTTTTGCAACCTTCAATCACATTTTCTTCTATTTCTCACTATCCAATCTGATGGACCCATAACTGATCACAACACATCCAAGCTCTCCAACAACTACTCATTCTCCTCAACCATAAAATATGAATGCTACACAATCATGCATAAGAAACCAATATACTATAACACCTATATTCTGTAATGAATCATAAGAGTTATGCTCACTCTATCAACCAACACAAACCAAATCACAACAAACATAATGAGAATGACTTAAACATTCACCACACAATAATCAAGAGTATACATCAAGACAATAATGGAATCATAGTACTGCATCTTGCCTTGCTAAGCAAGAGAGAGGGCAACATAGGCAACATCAGTCCACTTCGAAGTCTTTGACTATCCTCGATTCCGAGGGATCTCTCTGTCGATATAGCTTTGTTTGAAGAGAATAATAGGCTATCTATGAAAGTATGGCTAGTTTTTGAAATATTTAGGATGAGGATGTGGTTGACGAGTTTCTTGGATCACCATTGGGCTATGGGGTCTCATATACAATGATCAAGTCAGATCTTAGAGGTAAATGTCTCCCACGTATGTGATAGTAACAAGTGTTGGATCATCTTAAGATTGAATGTTGTCGATTGAGGAAGAAATGGGGAGGAAAATGAGAAAATGAGCTAAGAATTCATATAACCGAGTTTAGAAGAAAACATAAAGATTGTCAAAAGAGCAGATGCAGAGTATTCACCAATAAATTCTTCTATTACCATCATTCGATAATAGGAAATTGAAAGTAAATGCCATGATAATAAGAAAGACTATACAGAAAGAAACACCACCAACGCCAAGCACAATGTAAGAACTATAAATCATTTTCTATTACCTGAGTCATTCTAAACTACAGACACAAAACCTCCTAGGGCAGTAAGGCCTACGTATCCCAGCCTAAAAGGGAAAAAATCACATAGGTCGAACCATTTTACATAAAAAATCCTCTGAATAAATAGGAAATATCATCCTCTATCATTTCCGAGCCGCTTTGTAACTCACGCCGCCAAAAATAATAACAGCCACTCAATCCTACACAAATTTGAAAACTATCTCACATGAAAGAAGTGACGGTGTTTTCATGAAAGTGAAAGGTCCAACATACATGTGTTTCTCTTCAATCACATGATTGACACTTGGGTAAAAAATGAAGGAGGTTATTGTATATGGGTATCTTCTGGACAAAAACCTCCTTCGATTTAGCCAAATTATCCTCCAGCTGGCCGTAACAACTACCGCAAAATCAGGATTGTAACGAAAAAACCAAAACTGAAAAAGGGTCCTCGAAGATTACTGATCTCTCCTCTTCAAAAGTAATTTGTGAAAAGAATGAGAGAGGTTTTGTTCTTCATCCGGTACCACGGAGAAAAAAAACTCGGTTTCTTAAAATTGCTTTCATTTTGCTCCAAAAACGGCCCCGGACGAAGACGTCAATAGGGCAAAAATAGGCAAAAAATTTGGAAAACAATTTTTTTTTTTTTTTGTGATTGGTGGTATTCCGGACCCCTCCTAAGGTGGTAAAGGTTATGTGGGGGTCCATGGGAATTAGAAGGCCATTAATGGATGGGGGTGGTATTGAAAACCATTATTCCGATCTCACTGCTAACCCCTGACAGTGAGGGAACCGGAACTTTAACGGTCGCTCATCGGTTTTGATGATGCGATGTACATGATGTATTGAATGTGTGGGGGTATTTGGGTGGGATAGAACCTAGGATAACGAGGTTTGTAGGAATTTTTAACGGTCGTTCATTTGTTTTGATGTGATGCATGATGTAATGAATGTGCATGAATGTGCGGGGGTATTTGGGTGGGATAGAACTTAGGATAGCGTAGGTTTTTTTTATGTTTTTGTTTTTTAATTTTGTTTTTTGTTATATGTATTTTAAGTTTGTTTGTCGTTTTGTTTTAATTTATGTTTTTGTATTTCATGTTTTTAATTCTTATATTTGTTTTATTTTGTATTTATTATATTTTGTTTTTTATTTTAAATTTGTTTTATTACTTTTTGTCATATATTTTTTATTTTTTTGATTTTGTTTTTTTTATGTGTTTTATATTTTTTNTTGTTTGTCGTTTTGTTTTATTTTATGTTTTTGTATTTCATGTTTTTAATTCTTATATTTGTTTTATTTTGTATTTATTATATTTTGTTTTTTATTTTAAATTTGTTTTATTACTTTTTGTCTTATATTTTTTATTTTGTTTATTTTGTTTATTTTATGTGTTTTATATTTTTTATTATATTTAATTTGTTTTTGTTTGTTTTTTGATTTGTTTTATTTAATATTTAATTAATCCTAATTACTAACCTTAAACAACCAACTTAATTAGACTAAGTTAATAATTAACTAATAATTAATCTAATCATTATTCCTTTTTACATTATCCTACTAAAACAACTTTATTGGGCTAACAAACATTTAGAAAATGCCACTAACCCCTTAACATTATTCGTTTATTATCCTAAGTTTGTTTATTCGTGAATGGGTGGCGGGTGAGAGGTAGTCAATGGGGAAAAGGGACAAGGGAGTGAGGGCGCAACGTGTATGAAGGATGCGGCAGGGTGATGGGGAATCGAGCGAAATGAATGGAGGGAAAAAACAGGATCAACCGAGCCATAAGTCTTCATCACGGGGGAAATGCCAAATCCACAGTCGAAGAATCGAGTTGCATATAATTATAGGAACCCACCATAGGCTCCACCTGGGGATGGCATCTCTTTCAGGAGGTGTCAAGAACCATTGAACTCTGAACATGCATACCAGTGCTTTATCCATTGGGCTGATCCCAAAATCTTATTTTGCAACCTGTACCTGTTTTGATCTCGCAACTGAAACCATATTAAGCTAAACACTGCTGAAAAAGAGATGCTCAGAATGCTGAGCTTATTCACATTATCCTACCTACCCTATGCTACTGATAATTTTGTTAAATCAAATAATACAAAAATGCCAATGAAGCCAATCCAGTAGCTTCTGAGACCAGTGGATTGCTTGACTGCTCATTAGCACAGTGAAAAGCGCAACTTGACCTTTTGCTCGTAGACTCAGGACTGCAAAGTGTAAAGTCCACTGCTGAAAACGTGATTGATATTTACCATAGAGACCTCGACAATCTTGAAAAACAAAAGTACTTCCAGAGAAAGATTGAGGCTCTACAGTGAAAAAATTCTCCATATAGATAGCTACA